>FIZV01002137.1:0-17296 GCA_900050545.1 Trionymus perrisii | reverse complement strand
TTGCCCGTTACCGTTCCGTTATTTGTTCCGTTCCGTTCCCGTTCTTACAGCCCTGTATTATTTCCAAAAAAAATCGTAGAATTTAAAATTTATTGAGAATTAACATAACATAATGGACGACATCGAATCGAATGGCGAATCCAAATTGCATGAATACATTATTTTATTCTTGAACACCCTGTGGCCTGTAGTCGTTCATCCTATTCCTATTTTATTTTGCCTTTTCAATTTTTTCTCATTTTTGAATGAGATGTTTGACTCTGATCATCACTCACAGTCACAGATCACATCTTCACATCACAGATCACAGCTGATTTCAATGACACGACGGCAGGCGCAGGTGTTTTCTCTGACCGCTTTGGCGCTCTTTTTACAACACAACTAGACACAACTCAATCAACGTCCGAGAAAATTTACATCGCCCTCTGAAGTCTGAAATAAACAAAAATGTCGGATTTAAACTTATAATTAAGGAAGTGACAAATTAATGATAAACACAGATTACGATTCGTGTAAGTACTATAACTTTGTTTATAAATTGTAATAAAGAGATTAAAACTATAATAATTAAAGGAAATTATTCGATCGAAATCGCAACATCTTAATCAACCCTCAAGTTCTTAATCATAACTTCTTTCCACCGTGAATACCGTAGTTTGTTTACTTAAACTTATCACTCATATACCCGAGGTGAAAATATAGAACTAGGCTCTCGACAGTAGTTAAATTCAAAATGGAAACACCCGAAGACCAAATAATCAGAAGAAGTACGCGGAATGCTCTATCAGAAATTCCAACACATCTCGGTATGGTGACTATGGCAGATCGAAACGGTATGTTGAAATATATTTTCATGTACTTTACTCGTCAAATTTTAATTACTTGTACAAACTAAATAGGTCGTCGAATTCTGAATAACAATACGCAAAATGTCTTCTTCTCAGTTAATGGGAATTTCTTGGAGGCGAGTAATTTACTTTCGACAGCATTTCTCAGTCCTTCGCCTTCCCCGGACGAGATGATTATTAGACAGCGAGGAAGACGCCGTATTCCCGTTACATTTAGTCCTGATATTGATGAATTAAAAAGGGTAAGTTGTCTATCTTCACCGCTACAAAATTGTGTAATTTTTATTCGCATGTTCACCGTTTCTTTTACGCCTAAATAGCAGAACCGTAACAATCAGAAAGATCGTACTCCTGTTAAGCAGCCTCCAAGTCCAGGAACTTCTAGTTCGATAGTGTTACGAAGTACGCCTAGGAAAAGATTGCTGCTTTCAGATCCATCGGAAGTTGATGATAACACTCCTAAGGTATTATTACATTTCGAGTTATTGAACTTTGAAAAATTCACATTTTTCGGTTTCTTATTTGTTCTTCTCGTTTCAATAGTCAAGTCCTAAGAAACATAGAACCGACAATATAGATTCCGGTATAGACGGTATTGCGGATACTTTGAAGGCATACACATCAAATCAACTCATCACCGTGATTAAAAAATTGATGTACAAACGACCAGAATTGGAAAAGGTTAGTCTTCCTCTACCTCGTCCTAATAATATAAATTTTAAACCAAATTTTATATGGTAGGACCTCATCGATATCATCCCAGAACCGGACTTGAGACCTCTGGAACAACATTTGACTTTCTTGAAAAAAAACATCACGAAAGCGCTGCCTGTGAGTAGGCTATCCTCAAAGACTGATGCAATCGCCTATCATCGCGCTGCATCTCATCTCTTAGCTTTCAAAGTACGTACTACAATTCACCAGAAACTTGAAGGTAACGAGTATAGCAGTCCTTAAGTATTACTTATTTTTCAGAAAGCGATTATAGACCAGGGCCGTAGATTGAGCGAAAGTAAACAATGGAACTCTGTTATGGATTACGTAACAATGGCGTGGAAATTAGTCAGAATGATTCCAATATTTGACAACCCTTCTCACAATTTGCCTAGAAGACAATGTTTTAAATTTTTAGCAGCTCAATGTTTGTTATCTATCAGAAACGCCAGTTTCAACGCCGAACAGTTGTTACATTATTTTACAAAGTAACTACTCGAGTGTTTTCATAACGTAACCCTTTGTTTTCGTTTCCCATTATAACAACGCTATGTAATGTTATTTTACAGAATGAAGAACTTCATTACCGACAGTGACGAATTCAAACAGTGTTTGAGTCAATTAGAAAATAAGGCGACCGTCTAGTTTACACAGAATTTCACGATTATACACGTTGGCCAAAAATTTGCTAATTTTTTATCGACTAATCATCGTGTTATTATAAGGTATTAGTCGCCGTCAGAGTTGAATAATTTATTTCATTATTGAATTTTTTATCATTGTTTTCTTCCTAGATAATTAATAAAAACGTGTAAGATGACTTTTTTTTATGATGGTTGTGTAAAAACTTTTTATCGTATTATGTTCTACTTTTATTTACATGATTCGTCTCTTTGCAGTACGAAGTTCGATTTAAATAAATCATCTGTTTATACTTGATTTAAAAAGGATGATACATCTTCGTTAGAAAAATTATGTGGTGCATTGAAACGTTTTCACGTACTTAATAAAATGAAAGGATTCATTCAGAAAAAAAAAAAAAAAACTCAATTCTAGACTATTTCCAAACACCGATTCTACTTTTCGTGGTATTTTAGGTATGCACTTTAAATTCTATAGAAAAGAAATCTTCAATTGACCCCTGCCACTCTCTTCATCACATACAGCACAGCATCGTTGAAATTCATCCGCCGCGCCACACGTTGCATTTTAAATCTCAACGACCAAAAAAACAAAAAACCGAACACAAAAGCTAAATCATATGAACTTGCTCGTAGGTACTTGGTATGCGGTACCGCATTTACGTACATATGTTCCTTAATAACATACATAAGGCAATTGAGAGAAGCTCGACGACAAAGGCAAGGCAATTCCATTAACAGACAAACCTATAAAAGATTTTTATTCTCTTACTGGCCTACATAAAGCTACACACGGTATTTGCGCTTGCGTATTGTAAAAAATTAAAAACCAAGGGTTGCGTGCAGCTGTATTGCGCGTCTCGGCACCCTTTTTTCCTACACTCGATTGCATTCTAGTCGAAATTTTTCAAACGAGTCGAGTTATTTATTCGAAAAATGTTAATAATGTTTACGCTAAAAATGGTACCTAGCGAAGTTTTCAAACGTAGTAAGTTGATATACGATAGTACGTCTTTATCTCGGCAGCTTTGAAATATATACCTACGCGAATTATTCGAAAGCTTATTTGTAATAACGAGAGATGCCAATTCGTAGTTATTGAGTTTTGCTGCGACTCCACCCAAATGCAGCGGGCTTTTTATTTCCGTCCGTTTTCGACGTATGTTTAAAGCGCTTTAAAACCAATCTACCCAGAGATGGAGAATTTACCTGCGAATTTTTCTGCACTTCCAGCCGTCATTCTCGATTCGACGATTGGCTAAAGAATGCGTATCGATTTTACGGTATTTCCTCACGCGTGTATTCGCTCGACGCGTTATGCTTCAGTAGAAAATTAACAGGGTGGTATTTTTTTCAAGCTCCTAAAGAAAATCTCTGCGTAACCAGGGCAATTGCTACGAAAATATAAGTACAAAATGATACAGCAAACATTATGAGTCATCTAACTTCGGAAGATTTTTCTGAAATAACATCAGTAAGTTTTGCTTCAATAAGGCAATGGAGTAAGGTACTCACGAGTAAGATTTTTCATCAACGACATATCACTGCTTTGCAGGAGGATAAGTATCCGGAAACGTTGAGTATATGTTCGGCGAGTCTGTGGAAACAAAACTGGAAATGTGTTCTTCTAACGTGTTTAATATTCTCCTGCCTTTTATCCGTCCTGTTATGTCATCGTCAAATATCAAATCAGGTAAGAGAATCAGATCATTTTGAAATTCGTTTAAGGATACAATCATGATGAGGAAACTTCGACGAATTGATCTAAAACAAGAGTGAAGAAGAAGATAGGTAAATACAATATTAGCCGTATCAGTGTAGGCCTATGAAGTAATTTTCCTTTTAAAAGGCGATTAAGCTACTTGATATACTAAACGAAGATAATGAAATTTAAAAATTACATAGATGAGGTAACTTATACCAAAAATTGTGAACACTTTAAACGTTTTTTTAACTTATTAGGGTATCCATATAAATATATAAATCGAAGGTAGGGTTCTAAAATTTTGCATATTATAATACACGCGGTTTCGTTCTGGAAGGTTCAAGCTTCCATTTTAATATAATGACTTTCTTATTTCGCATTTCCTTTTTTAGATTTTCACTCAAAATGAAAATAAATGAAAAAAAAAATCATTTCATTTTAGATCCCATTTAGAGGTCTCCAAAAAAGGGTCTTGTCTCAAATGCCAACCTACTTCCCCAAAAGCACATCAGGAACCTCTCTACCTATTGTACATTTAGCAAATTTTAGCTTCCTATAAGTTATTTGATTTGGACTGTATAACAAAAGAGTAAGGACCTACTCACTCAATCGGTCTCACCATCAAGCGCATTCGAACCTATTTTTCGACTTCGATCGTACATCAAGGTATTCACTGCGTGGTACTCATCTTATTACTCCAATTAACTTTTTTTTTTTTTTCAAAAATTATGAACATATCACAAATTACGCAACAGAAGTAAACATTGACCAAGTAGGGAGACAATTTCACCAACAATCATTTTCATACAGTTTAAAATGAAAGAAATTATAATACTGATACTTACACAATTCATGTTACATAATGATTCTATGACTTATCACTTCATCAAACCGGTAGCATAACTTTATGAAAACTCTGCAAGATAAATAATAAATATACCTAGGTATTTCGATCAAATAACCAATCGACGCAAAATAATGAAACTGACGACAATTAAAATAAGCATAAAACATTCTAATTATTCGTACCTATATTTTAATCGACGATTCCTTTCGCAGGTGGCAATAAACCAAGAGAACAGTTCGAATAAAAACATGCGTTGGATGTTAATTTGCTGCTCGATAATCCTGTACTCGTTGTATTTAATGGAATGCAGTTACGCGACGGACAAAATTCAATTATGCACTAAAAATACAACAAACATCGAACAAATCAAGGAGAAAATCAACAAGATGAAAAACTCGGATCCGGTAATCTGGTGGAAGGCTACTTGCTATCATTACGCTAGACGAAAACGGCGAACAACGCAATACCGACGAGGAACGTATTTCGTTTCGACGAAAGTTTATCAAGAACGGGTCAACTCATTTACATCTAGTTCGAGCTTCAATTTTTCATGCTGCGGGGTAAAAGACATATCAAATAATTTGATATTGGATCAGTCGTGTGGACCAATAATTAAGTTTCGTTTTAGTAAAGGTAACGCTATAGATACTCACTCATTAGTAATTAATCCAAGTCCGATGATTCAACTTTTGAAACGATTGCAGGTTTTGCATTTGCTAATATGGCAAGTGCTGTAGAATTTGAAGAACAGAGGTCGATGTTTTTTAGAGAATTGCGTAGGTACGACGATTACATGGAGATACACGAAGGATTAGATTTAACCGATTGTCCCGTTTTCGAGGAGGAAATCGTTGCATTGAATACGTCCGGTGACAGACCTTGGTTTGCTAATCCGTTCTATTATTGGTTATACTCGTGTTTTCTGCTATCGTGGCCATTTCGTTTGGTTCTTTCATACAATACAGCACACGTACACTATAAAGTAAGTACAATTATCATACGACTTACACGATGAACTAACCAATAAGCGCGTACAATTTACAATAAATTACCTATTCAACAAAATGATTTCCAGATCACCAAGTTATTCGGTACAAATTACAGTAACCTATCCGATTCAGCTCAACATCTCGCCCTATTGCACTTATACGGTTCTTATAGCGTAGACGAAAACGACGAAACTCCAGTCTGGTCCGAAATAGCAACGCTAGACGAATCGACCAACGATGTAAACCGTATAACATCGACTTTGGTTCCAAGTTACTCAGAGGCTTTACTGTTGGATGACCACCAAGCTCTAATACCGGAAACGCAATCGGTACGCGATGTATCGATGGCTGATCTAAACAATAAAGATGTCATTTGGTCACAAAGACGAAGAAGTCGTTACGCCTCAGCTGGCGTCTTACAAACTCAATTCAACGAATCCACCGATTCGGATATAGTACAACCGTTTTTACCTGAAACCAGCGTTGATAATCCTCCGACGTACGAAGAAGCGCTCATGTTTCCAATCGTCGAACACCCAGCTGTTGGCCATCTCAGACAATCAGAAGCGGACAAGAATTTACCCAGCAATCAAACCAATCTTCAGTCTCCTAGTCATGCTCAAAATGAAACAAGACTGCCAAATTCTCGCACTTTTTTATCAATCGAAACGAGTTTATGAATTATTCCCAATGTGCCATTGAAACCGAATATGCGGTGATTCATTTTTCTTTAGTCTATTGTACCTATTGTATTATTACGTTTCGTTATGTCGCTCGAATGCTGCAATTTTTAATCAAAACAATAGTGAAACATTAATCAAAACATTTATCTTACCAAGTTTACTATTCTACCATTTTGAATACGTACATAATTACTTCAAATTACGACAAATTAAAAAGACGTACAAAAAATAAATATGAAACGTATTATAACTTGGTTAACGGTTGCGTCGGTTGCATTTTTTCAACGGTTGAAAATCTGAAAATGACCAATAAAAACGTCAGCATCGTAATGCTATAATCTAATTGGTCGAAAGTTTTGGAAAATAATTTTTTTATACATTTGGCAGCACTGTAATCACAAGACTTTCAGCAGTTTTTCTGATTTAGCTGTTTTTCCTTAGGAATTTTGTATTTTCGGCCAAGTTTTGATCCACCAAATCGATAATTCTCTAATAAATACTATTAAAACAGTAAATGCTGGTAGTAGTTTATAAATTTGTTGATTCTGGCCTGGCTCACATTTCTTTTTTAGTTTTTTTTCTCGCTTTTCTGACCATATTTATACTATTTTCATCAGTTTGATATTTAATAATAAATTTTATCGTTTTTTTGTTTTTAGAAAATTATGTATTATGTATCTCATTCTGATGAAAACAGTACAGTATGAGGTGCTCTTCCTTTTTTTCTGTTTTGTCACTAAAACCTATTTTATTAAAATTACTTCGTGACGTACAATGAGTATAATTCTTGCGCAAAATATCGTCTACCTCTTGAGTGTTCAGCTTGTAAGCTGGTAGGTTAGGTACGAGCTGAGACATCGAGAAACATTACAAAAAAAAAACCTTAAGAGTAATGAAATATACAAGATTTGTATTTTATGAAACAAAAAGAAAAAAAAAGAAAAGGAAAACAAAAGCTTGAACCAAAATATTAGGTACGTACGTTACAAACGTTAAAAACAAAATCAACTACAAAAGTAAATAAATAAAGTTTTACAATCATACTACACCATCTACCAAAACTATAAATCTGTATGATACTTAATTTAACAACCATTTTAAGAGTATAGTGATAAAATTTGTAACCGGTTAATATGATCCTAAGATACTACAATACAATTTAACTAGCACGGAGTCTGTTAGAATGCTACGCTGGACACCAGACAATCACATCAGGATGATGAATAGCCCTAATGTACATTTATACGAATACCTTTTTTAAAAAAATTACATTTTACGAAACTCAACATCTAATACAATAAATAATAACACAGTCATAAAAATATAAATCATTAGATTAAAAAAAAAAAACATGAAAACAATATCGATATTCAAATGATTATGGAATACCTTTTCTAAAATAAAAATACTTCGTACTTCATTTTAATAATCAATTTTTAAAAAAGCACAGCTTTTCTGAACCACTTTCCAAGAAAACTTTAGCAAGTAATGATTCAAAATACGGAAATACGAATTTGTTCGTAGGGATCAGGTCGCATTTCTCGGTCGAGCTTCTTCGACGGTTACTCTAACCGGAGCACGAGTGCCACGCCTGAAAGTACTCAAAGATGGGTACGAAATCGAGAACAAATCGTAAGAATCGAGAATATCGATGTTTTCTGCATTTTCTTCATACGCGTGAGTTGTTCTGGTGTAGTTCAGGTTACGAAGCATTTCTTCTTCGGATGTTACGGAAATTGTATAAGTGTAATTTTCACTTTTACTCGAGTCTCCAATAAATCGTACGCAACTAAGAAGGAAAATAATTTATCTTTCGTAAATCAACTCAACAGTACAAATTTGTTTCTGCATTAAATATTCGTTTACTCACCCTTTGAGAATACCCAATGTGGCGAAGAAAATCACGTAAAATAGTTCATTGAATGCAGACATCAACCAAACTTTCTTCGTTTGTCCCGTAATCGGAATAAGCAAATTCTACAGAAAATGAAAATTCAACCGATGAGAAATAAAATAATCAAAACTATAACCAAGTCCCAGTGATAGATTACGATTTGAATTATGGGAGTTCTTGCCTGTCGCTTACCAACAAAGCAGTTTTCATTCAATTTATATGAAACTTACCACCGAAGTACCGTGGATTACATGATTTTCGTGAGCTTCTTGGACATGCACCAATAGTTCGGGTTTGTAACCGCGCCAATTACACATCGGGATAAAGCAAACGTAATGACGGAATCCGCAAGATTGCTCGTGTTGTTCTTTTTGAAGTAAAAACAATGTTTCCAAGCACCCGGTGATGGCATTTTTGCAAGGATATCGTAACAACGCGGCAACCTATAAAATAATATCGAAGTATGAACGGTCATTTTAGGTAATTAATAAGAATTACGATTAAACACTGATTAAACACTCGGTTACCTTTTCCATGATTAAGTTACGACTTTCTTGGAACATATTACGACAAGTGGGGCAGCTGTTCACTCTTTGGCGGCAATTAGTACAGATAATATGTCCTTGAAGGCATTGATTAATTGGAGGAGTCGAATACTCGAAACAAATCGGGCACTCTAGTAATTGAATAAGTTCGTAATTCAGTCCTTCATAAGTTTGAGGAATTTCCTTCAAATCTCTACTGTAAAAAGACAATCCTCAGTGAGAAAAATCATCATACAAAATTCGTCTAGGTCATACATTGACAACTAACGCAGCACGAGCAGCAGCACTAGGTCCACTTTCGGTTCTATTGGCACTGGCACATGGGCTGATAGTAATAGAGAACGGGACAGGATTGAAGGGTTGTGCGTCGTTATTTGTCGAAGATGGAGTAGGAGTCGACGGAGATTCATCATCTGTTATGGGCGGCGGTAAAGGCGTATTTGGTCGTTCGATTTGTACATCTTGACTATCTTGGACGAAATTTATAAGCTCCGCTCGAGCCGACAGTCTAGAGAGACGGTCGCGACTATGGTCACGTACATCGACTGATGTGTCATCCAACGAATCATCGTCAACCGAGTTCGAAATCCAAGGAGGGGCCGGTATAGGCGATACTGATCTGGCTCTGCCGCAGTTCACCGTCAACGGTGGTAAGCTATTCGATGCTCGTATGGTGTCCACTGTTTAAAAGTATACATATCGAGTATATAAAATAAATAAGCGATTTTACAAAAAGGTTTTACTGAACGTAAAATTGACTACTCACGTTGATTGTTCAAGTCGACAATACTTCGTAAAAATGAGCTAGTCCGTTGTTCGATCGAGTTAGAACGGCTGTAAAATGTGTTTTATCAAAATAATTAGCTTAGCAACAAATTTACGAGTCGTTGTAGTTGAATTTTAGGCTTACTTCAAACGAAGAGAGGGTCTGTATGGAATACTAGTATTGCTGCCATTCAAGGAATCCACCTTTAAATACAAAAAGAAAATACTGAACATCGATTCACAACGATTTAATAATGATTCACTTACTTCGAAATCATCAGAAAAAATTCTACGCCTTCGTCGAAGTCTTGGTGGTAAATCGTCGTTTGGTTCGCTGAAAATAACATCAAATTAAAAATACGTTCGTATATTTTTTATTTAAAAAAATTCAGTCGTGAAAATTCACCTTCCGTTGACATTGACAGAAACAGAGTTACCGTTGTCTTCCGCACCATTGCAATTATGCAAACGATTTCTCAAAAACTATATAAATTGAAAACGTCAAATTGAAAATTAAGAATTCTTGGAAAAAATATATATATCGTCAAAATTTACTCACCAAATGTTCATAAGTACTCCGAGTTCGATTACGTAAATTCAAAAGACGCGATCTATAATTGGAGACAAATCTGTAATACGGAACGATTTGAAATTTAGCATACAAAAATTTCATTAAAAGAAACTATAACATAATAATTCTCTCAAAAATAAGAAAATATATGTACCTTCTTTGAGTAAGATTCAATGGAGAATCAACACATCCGGCGGCTGCAACAAGAATAAAATATTTATTACGATGAAATATACTGGTAAACGATTGTAACTAATTTGAAAAAATATTTACAACTGGTTTCGGATGCCAAACGAAATGGTGAAGATGAAAACCTATTACGAAGCGTTGATCTCGGCAGTAGTCTATTGCCAGTTCTCAGAACAGAGTATCGTGAGGTAATCGGTATGATGCCAGATGAATCTAAAACAACATAAAAACAACATAGGATCCAAACAAATCTTATTTTTTACCAAGTAAATTACATACTCAAATAATTAAACCGCGATGGAGATGGTAATTGTTGCAGTAAAGAAGAAGACCCAGACCCAGATCCAGATCCAGACGCTTCGTTAGAATTGTTATACTGATAAGAAGACGTAGAAGTCATGTTTCTCAAAATAGAAACCAATCCAGTCTGTGCACTGCTCGAACTTGGTGGCGGATTTTGTTCCAATTCTAAATACAACAATAAAAGTTTAATCATCTAACAAACAACACCTTTAAACAGATTTCTTTACCTGAAGCCTCATCAGGTGCAAACAGATGCTCTTCGCTATCCAAAGATTCGCCTTGTTGGGTATCAAACAACTGAGAAGTACTTTGACGTAAATGGCTTCCCAACGAATTTGACCAATTTTCGCCGTCGTTTTCTCCATCATCAGAGATGATGTCATCACTTTCGGGCTCCGGCGGGGCAGCATTGATGGGCGATTCAGGTAAGTTGATTTGTTGATCCGTTTCTTGAATTATGTCTTCTTCGACATCATCCCAAGTTACTTGTTCTCTCGGACTGTCGTTCGCTTCGTCGGAAAAATACGAACGTAAAGGTGCAGAGGTGGAGTGACGTCGAACACGTCTCATACCCGACGTTGAAGGTATTTCGTCGTCTAGGCTGCTACTAAAGCCGTACACTGCGAAATGCAAATTCATAACAGGTAAGGGGCAAACCGAAGCAAAAATCGAACGTAATTGAGTTCTCGGTACTTACGAGGAGAATGTAAATGCATCGACGGAGAAGTCAAATGCATCGATTGAACGGAAAATCCAGACATCGAAGCTTCATCGTCCGAAATTACTAAAATCGGCGATATTCTAAGGGGAGACATACGAAGAGGAGATAATCTGATCGGTGGCGATGTGTCGTTAATTTCTTCGTTAGAAATCGATGAAAATGACGATGAATGCATATTATCTTCTTCTTCTACGTCCATCTACAAGAAATCATTGGTTTCAGTCGAGCAGGTGCTATTACGTTGGATTAATGAAAGTAAATCGAGAAGGGTAAAAATTACGTATTAGGTGTTCGATTGAACTACAAAAATGCAATTAACAAACTTGCAACTTTTTCTAGTTACTATCTTCCGTATCAACAAAAACAATTATCAACGTCACAATCTGAACACTGCACACTGCACTTACTTTTTAATTCAGAAAATATACGACGTCCAATACAAACTAAATCTCGCCAATTTCACATTATAAATTAATCATTTAATTACTTCATAAAATAATAATTAACATTATTAATCAGCTACGGGTGAAAGATCGAAAAATACTAGAAAAAAGAATTATATATTTTTGCAATTCAAAATGGGGTTGGGATTCTTCTTCATTCATCTAATTTGTCGCTTGTCGTCATCGACGGCGACATCTGATTTGATAATTAAGATGACGTCATTTCCATCACAGTTACGAAAGTCTTTCAGAGTAAAGACCTTAACCATTCGTATGCCCTTTTTAGTTTTTATTTTTTTTCGTATATGTTATATTATTATTTTTTACCGAAAAATTGAAAAATTGAAATAAGGAATGAAGGTATTTTGAGTTCTTTGAATGAATTTATTTTCAATTTATCTATTTATGAATTTTTGGAATAAATAGAAAACACCTTTTTCATATTTTTTTCGAAATGGGACATGGGAGTTGGGAGTTCAACAGAAGCCCTTTATTCGCAGCCGCTTCTGCTTTTAATAATTTGATTTCGATAATCAATACCTGTCGACTTCATTTGTATCGAAACTCGAAAACAAATCAAAATCGATGTCGATAGTTAAGTTACAACTCAGCTTTAAATGATATAATGATAACTCAAATCAAATCTAACAACTCGTAAGTCGTAAAATTTTTAAAAGTTTTTCTCTCTTTGTAGAAATAACTCGCGTTATAAATGATTAATGGACATTTCCCATCATTGATTTAGATTAATTAACTAAACTACGGTATCTATATATCATTGTCATAATATCGATTCGCTTGAACCGTGGTGCGAATAAAAACTATATCAAGTTCAAGTTCGATTAAAATAGTCCATCTAAACTTTTCAATATGAACTCGGTAATTTGAATTACATTAAAGTTTTAAAACAATGGAAGATAAAGATAAAGAATATATCTTTAGGTGGGGTCTGTCTCTTCAAGACTTGTACTCTGTCGCTTTGAAATTCTTTAAAGGTAATCACTCTCAATTTACTGTCGGCTTATGTGCTTTTGTGACTAATGGAATAATTTCTTACAGAAAAAGAGGGCAGTGCTATTCAGTTCTCTTATGAAGAGAAATGTAAGCTGATCGCGTTCACTAGACAAGTCGCTCATGGGAAGTATAACGAAGATAAGCTGCCCCCGTTGGGTGTATTAGATGTAATCGGACGGGATCGTCGGTAAATGAGAAATTAGAATGAAAACACTTCTTTTCGGGAGTATAATTTAATGCTAAGAATATTCCATTTAGGCTCGCTTGGCAAGCTTTAGGCGACATGTCCCCTCGAGATGCCATGGCTGGATTTATACAACTTATTGATAAGAGATGTTTACATTTTAATGCTTTCGTACAAGCTCAAAAGGCTGCCATGGAAGAGCAAAAAAGACTATCGTAAGTAATATTAGTTCGTCGTATATTTTTGTTCACACGTAAACCACCTAATCTACTTTCAGGGAAGAAAAAAAGAAAAAAGAAATTGAAGAAATTAAACTGAAAGAAGTAGAACGAGTAGGCAAAGAGAAAATTAAACAAAAAGAGGAAATTGCAAGGTACTACGATACTTGTACGGGTTCTTTTTGTATAATGAATGACGTACTAACGGCATATATATTTTTTTTAGACGTCAAATACAAGATGCTCTGAATCAACAGACATATCATCAATTTAAATCCTACGCCGAGCAACAATTTCCTGGGAATCCAGATCAAGTACGTTGATAATAAATTTCTCTTATAGCAGCTGTATAATTTCGGCCCTTTACAGCAAGCTGTTCTAATACGTCAACTTCAAGATCAACACTATCACCAGTACATGTTACAATTGCAGCAGCAACAAAAACAGCAGAAAGAAGTCTTCGATGATACTTCTGAAAAAGAAAGAAATTCTCAAGAGATAATTCTCGAAGGCGAAGGTGCCAGTACCATAATGAATCCTGAATCAGTTTCTAGAATTATTAGCGATGGTAACAGCGATACCGAGGATAGCGAAAGTATGTTTAAATAAAATCATTCGTCGTAATTTCATTAAAATGTCTAATCCGACGTTTTATTTTGATTGTCGAAGGCGGTGTAATAGTTCATCCTGCTTCAATGTGGACCAGAAAAGATATACAAGAGTTCAAGAATCAAGTTCGAAAAGAAGGTGCTGACACGATAATGAAAGTGGGCCATGGAGAAACCGTTACTGTAAGCATTTTTCCAAATATGAATTATTTTCTGAACTCGCTAAGTTTTTTTCTTCACTTTCAGGTGAGAGTACCTACTCACGAAGGTGGCTCTTGTTTATTTTGGGAATTCGCGACTGATAATTACGATATCGGTTTTGGTATATATTTCGAATGGGAGAAGCCCCAGACTAAAGAAGTCTCTGTACATATTTCCGAAACCGAAGATGAAGATAGTGACGATCTGATTGATGACGAACAAGGTACGTCTAGGTACCTACCAAAACGTACGTCAACTCCATATTGCTCTATCGTTTAATCGTTTTTTATTATTCGTGTAGAAATCAACGACGGAGATTTAGAACGAGCCCGAGCCACGCAACGATCTCGATCCCCTAATAAGCCACCCACTTCGTTAATCGTGCCAATTTATCGAAGAGACTGCCACGAAGAAGTGTACGCCGGAAGTCACCCGTATCCCGGTGAAGGAGTCTATCTACTCAAGTTCGATAACTCGTATAGTCTTTGGAGATCTAAAACACTCTATTATAGAATTTACTACACTCGTTGAGAAGCATTCGCTGCATTTATAGCCTATTGCTCCTCTCGTGCGAGGATGCTCCTTCGTAAATGATTAAGTTCCTTTCAAGTTTAAGCACTTGTTAAAAAGAAATCGAGAATTTTTCCACGTTGAAGTAAAATATAAATATACGATTGGCCAAAGAAACGATCAATATTTTTGACTTATGGGTATTGGTATTGAACAAATTCCAATCACGTTGTCAAGTTACCAAACGATTCTTATCGTTTGGTTTACGAGTTACCTTTTATATTTTTCCTTCGATTGAGCGATTCTCTCGCGAATTGTCTTGTTCGTCGTTTGTTAATTGTTTTATTTTTAAAATTTATCTTTTCTAACAGCGCAAAATATGTATTTATTCGTCGTTTCAATAGCCTAGTTATTGTATTGCAGCTCGTTATTGTGAATGGTTTAATCTTATTTTTAATAAATCTCTAAGTTTTACTATTTGTATTAGGCATTTATTGATAAACTTATTTTTCTCTCGCCCCGTCCGTACCGGTTATTAAAACAATAAATAAAATGCTTATCACCGTTTGTTAATTTATCTCTATGTTTAAATGGTGACATTCCTATTTACATACTTACTTAATATGTATTTCCTTTTGACTGAGATGTTTGTATTTATATTAAATATATACTTACGATTAATTTACAATTTCATTCATTTTCTCCGATTTCCTGGCAGTGCTTTGAGGAGAAGGGGAATTCTTTGACATTTCAAAAGAATCATTGACAGCTAGAGAGGATACAAAAGGTGCACTCGCAGTGAGCCTGAGTTTTTCCAAAGCAATGGCGTAGCTCATCTTTTTCCGAAGAGGAGGAATGAAAATTTCTGATGAATTGAAATGTTTTCTTGAAAAAGAAGCGAGACACACGTTCCCTCTCTCAAAGAAACAGGCGTTTTCTGCGTGGAAATTAAGAAATTTTTTCACCGAAAAATTATGTTTTTTTCTTTTTTAATGAGACAAAAAATTACGACTTTTTTGTGGAAGAAAAAGTTATTATGAAACTTACCTATGTATGTACTTCTATAAAAAAAAAAAGTTGAAGGATTTTTTTCAAGAAGATTAAAGAATTTTCCAAATTTGATTTCAAAAAATTGAGATATTTTTTATTCCAAAAAAATTGAGAATGGAAGATTTTTTTGCCAAAAATCAATTGAAAAAATATATGATGTGAAGAAATTTAATTTTTCAGGGGTAGCACTGATAAATTGAAAGGTGCTCCACCAGAGGCAAATTCTTAACAAAAACCCGCCAGCTTGAAGTCATTGCACTAAGGCCCCACTCGGCTCTAGTCTTCATTGAAAAGAATAAACAACTAATATGTTACCTATATAAATAACATAACTCCGGCTAGTGTTTTTTCACCAACACGGATTTGAAATAAAATAACAAAACAATAATATGGTAGGTCTAGGTAGGTATATTTTATTACATGAAATACATAGGTACCTACTATTTTTTTGCTAAATTCCTCCTTGAATGACTACCTGGCTCGCCACTGACCCTCAAAATCAAAAGTCAACCCCCCCCCTTGTTTCATCCTAGATACGCCACTAGTAGTAGATATTGTCAATTTTCTTTTGTTGAGTTTCAGAATGTTTATTATTACCTAGTTTCCTTTCTTTTTAAAAAATTTGATTCTTATTTTTTACTGAGCAGACACTTCAAATAGGTACTTATTATGAATTTTTTTTCGAATTAGTATACTTGATGAGTCGAATACATACGTAATTTTAATTCACGTTTTAATTGTTTATTTATGTGTTTTTACCATAACCTCCACTTTTCTGCAAAGCGCCCTTTCACGTAAGTTTCCCGGTGCGCCCTAATAAGCCAGACCGTGTGTGGGTAAAAGTATGAGCAACGAACGTAGAAAAAGATCAACAAGTAGTTTCCAAAAAAGGGTGCTATTTCTGCGTCTTATGCTGCGTTCCGCTCGGCTCGTTGGTCGTTGCTGCCTCAGTACCATGCCTTTTTCTTTCCTTGTCACACGCTCTCTCTCTTTTCCTCTGCGTAGTATACTCTCGTACCTGGTGGAGCGGCAGCCGCGCGCCAAACCGAATATCTACACGTTCGCCAAATCCGTACTCCATTAGACTGATAAATCCACACGTAGCACGTGCGATACATCCAACAGCTGTTTCGGTATCGCGTTTTACCGCTACTTTTTTTTATTTTCCATTTTCCCCCTATTCGATTCGCATTCTCGTATACATAAGTATAAAAGTGTCGTCATTTCGAACCGCTGAAACTGGAGTACTCGCGTTAAGACGCGATGCGAGTAATTCGAAAATACCGTTATCAAAATGCGAGCTCGCCGCCCGAGGTACTTTTGCGTATTATTTATTTCGTATTACGAAAGATCCATAAGAGCGAATAAATGAGGCGAGGCACGACAGCGAAATTTATTCGACGTCGGTAAGGGATGATACATGGTAAAAGATTTGCAATTTCAAAATACGATTTATTCGTTCGCCGATCGGCCGGTCACCATCACGTGCTTCCTCCTCTTCAACGTAAAAATGCAACCTCAAAAAGTAAACTTTACAAATGATACCTTGTTAGCCGAATTTATGAAGGCTATTGTGTTAGGCCCGGATTTGGAAGGAGGGGGGTGGGAAAAATTCTGACCACATTTTTGGACTCCTGGACCAAAAAGAAGTCG
>FIZV01002118.1:0-34374 GCA_900050545.1 Trionymus perrisii | reverse complement strand
TTTATATCATTAAAAATTAACGATTTTTAAAAATTCAGAAATTTTGAAGAATTTTACAATTTTCAAAAATTTAATGACTTGCAACATTTTTAGTTCTTGAGAAACTTACAATTTTTAGAAATTTGAAACTTTTCTAAAAATTTAATAATTTTTGTGAATTGGAGAATTTTTAGAAAATTCAGCGAATTTCAGAAACTTGTTAATTTTTGGAAATAGCTATTGCAATTTTTGTAAAACTGACAATATTAAAAAATTTAACAATTTTTAAAAACTCGAAAATTTTTGAAAATTTTAAAAATTTATTCGTTTTTGAAAATACATAATTTTTGTGAATTCAAGAATTTTTTAAAATGGAGAGATTTTGAGAAATTTGATAATTTTTGAAAATGTTGCATCTTTTGAGAAATGGACAATTTTTGAAAAACTGACAATAAAAAAAATATATGATTTTTGAGAATTACGTACTAATTTTTGTAAAATCGATAATTTTTGTGAAATGAAAAATTTTCAAAAAGTTCAGCGATTTAAAAAAAATTTGACAATTTTGAAAAAAATTGCAATTTTTAAAAAACTGGCAATTTTGAGAGAATTTACAATTTTTAGAAATTCAAAAATTCAATAATTTTTGAAGTTTGTCAATTTTTGAGGAAAATAACATTTTAAAAAAACAATGATTTTTAAAAATTCCGTAATTTTTGAAAAATTAATATTTTTGTGAATTATAGAATTTTAGAAAGTTCAATGATTTTGAGAAATTCTACAATTTTTGATAATTTTGCATTTTAGAAAACTGTCAATAATTGTGAAAAATTCCACAAGGCGATTTTTTTAAAAATGACAACGTTTAAAAATTTTGTAATTCTAGTGAATTCGAGAATTTTAGAAAATTTAGTGATTTTTAGAAATTTAATAATGTTAAAAAATTTACGATTTTTAAAAATTAAAAAAAATTGCAATTTTTTGAAAATTTGTTAGTTTTTGGGAAAACGACAATTTTCAAAAAAATGATGATTTTTGACAATTCCGTAATTTTTGTGAATTTTATAATATTCTAAAATTTTCAGAAATTTGATAATTTTTGAAAATTTTTCAGTTTTTGAGAAAATTACAATTTTTGAAAAATTATGATATTGGAGAATTCCGTAATTTTTATGAAATCAATAATTTTTGTGAATTTATGAATTTTAGAAAATTCGGCAATTTTGAGAAATTTGATAATTTTTGAAAATATTGCAATTTTTGAGAAACTGACAATTTTTAGAAATTTGGCAAATTTTTAAAATAGGTATTTCAATTTCTAAGAAACTAGGTAACAATTTTTAAAAATTCAAAAATTTTTGAATCTTTTGAATTTTTTAAAATTTATTTATTCTTGAGAAATTGTCGGTTTTTGAGAGAAACAAAAATTTTAAAAAAATGATGAATTTTGAAAATAATGTACTTTTTGTAAATTTTAGAAAATTTAGCGATTTTGAGAAATTTGATAATTTTTGACAATATTGTAATTTTTGAGAAACAGACTACTTTAAAAAATCAGAAATTTTTAAAAATTTATCAGTTTTTGAAAAAAATGACAATATTTGAAAATTTTCTAATTTTTTGAATTAGAGTACGTATTTTAGAAAAATCAGCAATTTTGAGAAATTTTTTAATTTTTGAAAATTTTACAATTCAGGCAATTCAATTATTTTTGAAAATGTGAAAAAGAATTACTTTCAATTTCTTGAAAGAGGTAGTTCTTCAAAAAATTGAATTTTCGATTTATTCCCTAAAAGAGTCCTCTCCTCTTTTAAAAAGTGATACAGTAATGCATCAACTTCCTGACATCACACTATTTTCTCTCTCCGATTTGCCATCGACTCTGACTAATTTTAATCCATTTTTAGAAGTGATTCGGAATCACTCTATGTTCAAGTTGGACCAGCTTCCAATGTTTATAAGGTGGCCACCGTTACGAGACATCCTCAGTACGAGCCTACGACGTTGAGTAGAGATATAGCTTTGGCTATTTTGAGAGAACCTATCAAATTCGACGCGTATACTCAAAAGATCTGCTTGCCTCCGCCACAATCTCAAGTACAAAGCTTCAACAAAGAATGTTTCATTTCAACTCAGTCCGATATTTTCAACCCAGGTAAAAAAATCTACCTATTTCGTTTTGAGAATGTAACGATTAGCATAGACATACTGAATTATTGATTTTACCTAATTCGGGTAAAATTGCAGGCAAAGTCCAAAAAATCAAGGTACAAACGTTCACTCGCAAAGACTGCGAAATAAAACTGAGAAACACGTATTTGGGCAAATACTTCGAACTTCAAGATACCTTCACCTGCGCTTCTACTCCTAGCACTGAATCTGAACTATGTCAAGTAAGCACAATACCTACATTCTTTCACCTATCTTAGGGTCCTGCCTATATTTCAAACACATCCTCAAAGAATGAGTTTTAAAATTGAAATTTAATTCATTAAAGGTGATAGCTGGAGAACCACTGGTTTGTGACAGAGGTGACGGAATATCCGAACTTTACGGTATTAAAAGCTGGGATCTCGGATGCCAAGATTATAAAAAGTCAGCCATATTTTCCAACAACGACGTTCTATGGATTGAAAACTCTTTGGTAGCTCCTCTAGAAAAACTAATTACCATCGAAAAACTCTTAAACAAGGAAAAATTCAAGGGTGAAAGTTTAGAAGGAGTTAATATTCAGGAAAAACCCGGCTTTGCATTAGGATATGGTAAATAAGTGTTGGTATCGTACATGTGAGAATCTTTATTTTGATTTTCCATACCTACTCGAAACTTTGTATAGTTTCTACAAAAAGCATTTAATTTATTTTTAAGGAAACCAGTCCATGTCGAAATTAGTATCCTAAAATAATAATAAGTTTGATTAATTTATTTTTTGCTTATTTTGTCACGCTTATGTACGTATGCACTTTTTCTCATGTTTTTTGTACGTACGATGAAGTGCCATAAAATAGTAGTAAATTTTTGAAAAATCATCGGTGTACGTATTCTATCTCATTGAAGTACATTTTTTTTTTTTTCAAGAAATGTTTCAGAATTAGATAGGTACATATTCTGAAAAAAATCAAAAATCTTGGTAAAAAGTTTATATGAATCCTCTAGATTTTTCAAAAAGGTAAACTTGAAAATTTTTGAAAATCTTATCAAGTTATTTTCATTTCAGAATCAA
Organism: Trionymus perrisii; assembly: GCA_900050545.1. Lineage (NCBI taxonomy): Eukaryota > Metazoa > Arthropoda > Insecta > Hemiptera > Pseudococcidae > Trionymus > Trionymus perrisii. The sequence continues at coordinate 31,172 of FIZV01002118.1, read as the reverse complement.
AAATGTTTTACCAAAAAAACACTGGAAAATGAAAAAAAAATCCTACCACTTTCTTTGAATTCCCGAAATTGTAAACGTATGAAAATTTTTTTGGGAAGCAAATAATATTAAATGTTCCCGAAAAAAAATCAAAAATTAAACCAAAAATTAAAAAAAAAATACAAAGTTTTTTTTTTTTTTTTTTTGTAAAAGGAAATACCCACTTCAAAAATTTTCTAGAAAAAATTAAACAATTTCTTAGAGTGAAGTAGGATGGAAAAAACAAATAACTTAAAACTTGATAGAACTAGACCATTATTATTCGATTTGGTTTATTGATTCATTAAAAACCAATACATCAAAAAATTATACCTACGTAAAGATTTATAAATGCAATGATACGTAGTATACATATAATCAATGTGAAAATTCTTAGCCATTTTTGTTGCCGGTTACATTCATCTCGCGAAAATAAACACTTGAGACTTGTTTTATTTCTTCTTAGGAGCAAACTGTAACCCATTAATATACTTCTTCGGAATATTATATTTACCTGAAAAAAACTTCAAGTTACACCACAAAGAAAAAAACACAAATTGAAAATACCTACGTACACTAAAATGTATTTTCAAACCTGTTAATATCTTTTCAATAAAATTTATCTGATTGCCTTGAATTTGTAACTGTGCCGTCTTCAAGCCGTTAATTTGATTAATCGTAGCACTAGCAGCGACGCCTCTTTGGCACTCTCTCGAAAATTCTTCAATATTTATTCCATAAGCTTCTAAATTATTAATCAACGTTACCTATAAAAACCAGTCGATTAGGATAGTTCGAATGTACAAATGCAGCCAGTACTATAATTTACCCAATACTTACTTTTTTACCGCCAGCTTTGTTTGCTATTCTGATATCGATCATGGGTAATTTTCCCTTTTGACTAAAGCCGGCGTTACCATCTGTGGTAATTTTGAAAGATCTGCTCATTTTGTACAATACTCTGTTCATAATCTCTTCCCATTTGGCGGTCTCTGGTGCATCGTTGGGGCCTCCTTGAGATATCAAAGTTTTCAATACTGGATCTAATCGTACGACTCTGCAAAATTTCAAACGAAATGTTGAAATGATACCTCGTTAGGTATATAAGTAACTCCAACACTTACGAATTATCGTTCGGAAGTGGTAGTTGATGTTTACGTATATATTCGGCGGTATATCTTCGAGCCTGGGACACAGTCATTGATTCTCCTTTCCTACGAAACGTAAAAAAAATCAGAAACGATTAGAATACAGGTGAGTATTGAAAAAAACATCCAGCATCCTACATGTTTAGTACGTACTTGATTAAAAATTCAGAAAACATCGGAAGCACGGCAGCAGTAACCGTGTAAGTTTCACAAACTTGAGGCTCGGAAGCTTTGGTAGATTCGTTACTATTCGTATTATTAAAATGATGGTCGACAAAACCGGATATTAAATGATGAGAATAATTGATCTGAGTAATACTTTGTACACCTGGACTAGGTTCTTCGATTTTTATTAAATTATCAGCGCTCATTTGCTGTATAAATTTGGAAATTTTTTTAAACGTCGTTTTTTTAATATCGATAGTTTTATCTTCCGGACACGCCGGTATCATATGCAATTTGTAAAAATTACTAGTTAGTAAGGGTAACTTGATATTTTTCATCGAAGTATTCAACGCTTTTAAGAAACAATACATTAAGACATCGTCGGGAGATTCTAAATCGTGATTTTGTTCTTTCTCCGGTTCTAATTTACCATTACTTTCGGTTGCACGTTCAACGGGGTCATTTTCGCATTCAACTGGAGCTTGAACTGGAGCAGGATCTTTATCTTTATTTTTCAGAGTATTCGCATACGAGGGTGGCTTATTTTCATCATTAGGTATACTTATTTCTTCTTCAGCTTCTACGTTTTCGCTAAAGACGGGTCCGTGTTGCGGTAGAGAAACTACTGTACCGAATCTGCATAATTCGTCGTCCAAAACGTGTAAAACAATAACGCATTTCCCACGACCAGCCGACATATACATATCGTGGCTAGATAATGCGCATTCGCCCATCGCCACGGCAGCTTTATTATTCGATAAATTCACATATACGGCATCGTTCTTGTTTACTCTACCAAATCGCTGGTTTGGTTTTTGGGCTATCACTCCAGCTGCCATGAAATCAGCTCCGCCTTGTAAGACTGGTAGCACTTCGGGGGCTGTGGTGAAAAATGGCAAAATATTCGGGTATTTCCATAGCAGATACAGCGTAGGGTAGAGTTTAGAACCTCTTGAAAATAATATAGGCAGTTTGTCGATACAATAGAAGAAAGCAGATTCTCCGTTATAGGTTAGAATTTTCACCAAGCTAAGGTCGTCTTTTGGTGGTAATATTTCTTTCAAATTCTCCGCCGTCAGAATCGGGAAATTTTTCATCAGTTCTAGCTTCAATTTTTTTCTGTAAACGGAAAAAATATTGCATACTGTGATGAAAAAGAACATTATGTTGAATGTAAAAAAGGAAATGTGATATAATTACTTGTCGGATCCTTTCATCTGAGTGTTGGATTTCACTTTGAAAGGTTTCTTGAACATTTTGATGATATTTTAAATACTATTTTTCTACAGTTAATACGATTAATTCAAAATTGCACAATTTTTGAAAAAATAAATTTTTTTTATCTCAACGATGTAATCAGTAAGTAACTGGTTCTGTACGTAGTAAACTGGATAGTTCAGCAATTTTACCTACTTTATTTACCTATTTAAATTGAAATAACGTTAACGTTATCCGAAACCGAAACGTAAACGTGCTACTTTGATTTGAACAAAAAATTTAATTATTTTTTCCCATAAATATAAAACTTAAAAGACAAGTGTAAAAATTTTCTAGGACAAAAAAAATCGATTTTTTTTTTTTTTTGAAAATGTCAATTATTTTTTGGAGGTTCGGAGAAAAAATAAAAATTGATTAATTGAACAGAAAAATTTCTCAAGTTCGCAAAAATCTAATAATTTTCAATTTTTGAAGAAAAAAAATATAATAATATCCAATTTTTTGGAGAACTAATGCGGAATTTTCTAGGACTAAAAAATTATCTCATTTTTTGAGTAAGCGTAAAAATAAAAAATGTACAATTTTTCAAGAAAAAAAAATCTTATAATCTTAATTTTTGCCTCCATTCAAAAAAAAAAATTTTCTACCTAACATCCGAATTTTTATCGAACAGAAAATATCACATTTTTTCTCAGGCAACACAAAAAAGTCAATTTCTTTAAAGACAAAAATTATCCAATTTTTATTTTTTTGAGAGCAAAATCCTAAATTTTTAAAGAATTTTTTTTTTTTTTGAGAATGAAGAAATGGATTTTTAAATTTTTGATTAAAAAAAAACATTCATTAGGTATTTGTATGAGAAGCTCAGTCAATTTTTTGAGGAAAAAATCTCATTTTTTTAGAAATAAATCTTTCAATTTTTTGGAGTAAAAATATTTTTGAAATTTGTAGAGATAAATTCTTCTATTTTTTACGTGATTTTTTTTCAATTTGTTTGTAATTAAAAAATTTCTTATTTTTTTGGAGAAAAAAAAAGAATAAAAAATCATGCAATTTTCTTTGTATCGGAATAAAAAATTCTCAATTTTTTATTTTAAAGACTCTAAAAAATTTTTCTCATTTATATTCAACATTTAAAAATTTTCAGCTCGCCACCTTTACTGGAAAATCCGAGGCACGCAGTAGATGATTTCAAGTTGCCTGATATGACGTTACGAAAATGCTAATAACTTACTAGTTTCTAGCTTGTGTTCAACTTTGTTAGAAATTTATTAGAAAATCTTATCTTATCGCTTTTAAAACCTATAAAACTCATAGTTTCATCTCATCATTTGGTGATAGGAGGATGAAGGGATACAATGTTATTACGAATCTGCATTCCAGTCATAAATTTTCACTGATTTCGTATTACGCATCGACACTTCTCTTTTTGACAGAATTTCTAACTCTCCTTATACGGTTCATCGTCAAGATACCATAACAGATTATAACCAGCGTTCTCACAGAATCACCTCGTCGCAATAACAAATGCAAAGTTCAAATAAAATACTCTCTATTTAAAGAAGTGTTTAAATATCATGCATAATGTAAACCATTATAGTTCACAAAAGGTTACAGTATAAATAACAGTGATAATAAATACGATAAAATCAACAGCATTCGCCTAAATCCTGAGGTATCCTCGAGAAAACAAAAAGTTGACATGATAATACAATCATACATTCAGTTAATACTGAAATTAAATAGTAATGTAGGGTACACGTAGGCCGAGATAAATAGATTGGTCTTCGGATTTTTAAGTTTAACGAAAACGTGTAGAGAATACGTTGACTAGAGAATATATTTCTACAAAGTGCGTACTGATATTACTAAAATACATAAAAACTTATGGATTTCCAGTCCAATCGATTCGTACATATGAAAAAATAATACTAAAGAAGTGAAGAATCAATCTCCTGGATTAACTTATTGCTTATTGATTACGTGTATGTCATGAACGATGAAATAATCTTCGACATCGATGCAACGGAATAAAATAATATTAAAAAATGTATGTAAAAATTTTTTTAGTGGAAAAGAATATTTATGATTTTGGAAAAAGAAATTAATTATAAATGATTTCAATCACATAAGATCACAGTGTTTTTTTTAAATTTAGATAGTCTGGCTATCTAATATATAGAGAAATTCATATCATATGTATATGTAAAATCGACCTATACTGTCAGAAAAATAATCGACAAATAAATAACACATGATATTCAAACTTACTTAAAAGAAAAACGCTTACCTAATTTAATTCCAATATACACATCACCTCAATCAAAACGACTCAAAGCGTTTTCCAACTGACTTACAATCTGTAAAAGAAAAATAGAATTGAGTTTCGTTCGAAAAAGCACAAGTACAAGTACAACGAGCGGAAAAATACCTACCTTTTTATGAAAAGCAATCTGCTGAGTGAGAAAATCTTTAAACGTTTTTGATAATTCTGACAGCTGTTCGGCGTGGAAATGGTTTATTTCGGCCAATAACGCATACGATACGTTATCAGTTCGTTTTGAAGCTTCTTGTAACTGAGGGGCGTCCATTTTACCTTCGGCGGCGAGTCTATCGCATTCACGTCTTTTTTGTAGGGCTCCCTAAACATAGGAAAATAAATTAATCGAAATACTTGATACTTCTTACAATATGGAGTCAATTCTGACCTTATGGATGGTTAAAATATCCGGAAATACAGTAATAATTCCTTTATAGATATGTAGCATATCTCCTAATGGTTCCCAATCTAGCTTCGGTTGCTCATCAAATAGTTTACCGATTTCATTATACGAATGTCCGGTTTCTTTTATAGCATCCATGACGTGAGCTCGAGAGTAACCTGAATGAATTCGTAAAAATTAGATTCAAGAGATAAAATCAAACGTACGATCTACTTACCAATTTGCTCCTCCATTCCGAAAGCTTGACCATAGGTTATGAAAGAATGGCCGATTCTTTGATATTCTCGTTTATACAATGTTTGCCATTTCTTCACCTGATCACTGACCACGCTCGATAGATTCTTAACAGCGACATCTAATCCATGAATGTACCTCGAGAAGCTTTCGGTTTCCTGCTCACTGCAAAACGGAAATGATCAGAGAATTTATCGAATAGAGGACAGTAAATGTGGCACTTACGCAGTAAACGAGCCCAGAGGACGCTCTGGAGCTTCGATGGCAAAAAAATAATTAGCACCGACTAATTCATCTCGTTCAGCTTTCCTTTTGCCAGCTTTCCATCGTTTTTCATCGGTACATGTGAGAAAATGTTGCCAAACGCTGCATTTAGACAATACAGGGTGTCTACAGACGCAATCGACGAACGCCTGCAGCTGATTTTTACGATGTTCGATGAAGTGTTCTTCGTATCTTCCTGCAGGCGACATAATTAATAAGATGATAATTCGATCAAGGGGGTTAATTTCCAAACATACCGGCGATTTGTTTATCCGGTAGAGGAGGGATTGGTATGAGGCTGAATTTTTCGCTCAATCTTTCATGCAGCCAATCGAAATGCTTGTATCTTCGAGATACTTGAATATTATTGAACTATAAACGAACCTTGTCACATAAATGCTCACTAAACGAGTAAATAAGGATACGTAAATGATCTTACAGAAGGAGTCAATTGGTATACGATGAAACTCTTCAATCCTTTAAGTTTAGATTCTTTTTTAGGCGAAGCAACGGCGCAAACGTAAGGCTCACTGATTGGATTCCATATCAAACCATATTCGCTTTCTAGAATGTAGACTTTCTCACTCTCGGGCACTGATAACTGCAGGGTACCGGTAATATAACTATCACTTCCCGATTTCGCGAACGACGATTTATTTATGGTTTTCACTTTAACCGATGGTGCTCGTTTAGCTGAAAAAATATCTCATCGGGCTAAAGTATTACCACAAAAGAGAAATACACATGTCGAAGGTCTCCAAAAGGGGATAATTACCTCCACCCGAAGATTCTTCTACATTATTACCAGAGGAATGTAAAGCTGGTTTGTAACTTGTTATCGATTCAGCAACAGTGGACGGTGGTGCTCCGCCATCTGAATCGTCGTCCCACTCATCATCCCAAAAATCTACATTTTCCGCAGCCTATGCCGAAAAATATTCGAAATCAGCTGCGACTTCTCTTATTAGAAATGGGTATCAAAATATAGAAATTTACTTCGACGTAAGCTGCAGGGAAAAGACCAGTATTGCCTTTGGAATCTGTACCTTCCCACCATCCTTCGCCAATATCTTGTCTAACTACGGTGAGTACATCGCCACTTCTAATCGTCAATTCAGCAGAACCAGGCTGACCATCAAAATCGTACAATACTTTAACCTAAAAAACACAAAAAAAATTTATAAAACGAGACTGCGTTCATTGACACTAAAAAGGATTACGAATACAACTTACTATCATCGTGTACGTAAAAGAACATCATACGCATACTATACGGGTTTCATTAATTATTGTATCACCGAATCATAATACTCTAGGATTTCATACGAAGCGTTTTAACTGCGCAATGTACGTAAAATAAAAACTTCTATCACATAGGTAAGTGATACAAACATTTAGAACTAAATTTTCTGCAATGGCTGATTCATGAAATGATATGATATGATAAGCTAATAGAACCAATGAACCAAACTAATGACAACATTGGAAAGATGTAACTTTCGGAAATCAAACTTTCAGACTTCGAGCCAACAAGTGTGTTTGAATTTTCGAAATTATTTTTCACTTTTTGAACTTTTTTTGTGTTTGCCACAGACGTACAAAGATGGATAGACATATTTTATGTTTATGTAGAACAAAAATTCTTATGACGGTGAAATAGAAAAACGACTGAAAAAACAACGTTATTACTGTTATTTTATGGTATACCTAACGTTGTTTTGTACTTTCGTACTTCGAGTTCGAAGACTTGAGAAAATTTTTCAGTAATTTATAAAAACGTGGGAAAAGAATTAAGAAATAGAGGAATGTTGTTCATTTTTAAAATTTATATTCAATCCATTATTTATGTGAAACTTCCAAAATATTTCGAGAAAAATTCTGGAAAATAAATCCAATTTTTTATGAACGAAGGGGCTATTTTGTGTATTTTGGGATTGTTGCAAGTGGAGTCAGTCAAACTTACCAAACCAAAGTAACGAAGATTATGAACGTATAATTCATAATCTTTGCAAAGTAATAATACTATATTATTCTCGTTGTCTTGTAAATTTTTTGGGATAATATTTAATTTTTCAATAATTAAATTTTAGGTATTTTTCAAAAAATTAGGCACTCTAATGTGATGACAATTTTACAGAGTAATCCTAATTTTTAAACCTAGACATGTAGCGTTGCAATTTTGCAGCGCTTTTATCTACAAAACAAAAGATAGGTGCCATGTGAATCTCCAGACTTTTTTTAAATTGTTCAATTTTTTAATTTTGATTTTAAAAAATTTGAATAAAAAAATAGGATCAATATTTTTCTAAATAAAAATTGTAGTAATTTTTTCAATGTTTTTGTATTAAAAAAATAATATATTTTGACCTAATTTTTCATCAATTGCAATTTTTATTTTTTAGGATTGAAAAATGAAATTGTATCAAAAGACTTTAGCTACCTATTATCAAGAATTTTATATACCAATTTTTTTATCAATTTTTGAAAATCCGTTCTTTTTTCAAAAAAGTTTAAATCATTTTTTCATTTTGATTTTTAAAAAGTACTCAATTTCTTAGGCCTATAAATTTTCGTATTCAAATTTCAATTAATATTTCTTCATTTAATTTTTTTTTTCAATTTTGGGAAGCAGCTACTAATATTGCTTAATTAAAAAAAAATTACCTACCTAAATCACCTTTTCTATTTTTTAAAGCTCACTATTTTGTAAAAATAAAATAATCCGTATCAAATTTTACCATTTTTATTCATTTTAATAAAAAATCTCAATAATTTTTTTTTTTTTTTTTTTCAATTTTAAAAGAGTAGTTTCTACCATTTCTCTTAATCAACTTTCACAAATTTATCTGTTCAAAGAAAAAATTCAATTTTTTACATTTTTCATTCTGAAAGAAATTACTTCAAATTTCTTTATTTTTCATTTTAAAAAAAATGAGATTAAGTTTAAAAATAAAAATTAAATACGATTTCTTTTATTAAAAATGAAAAAGAACCTTTTACCAATTTTTCCAATTTTGATAATTTTAAAATTTAATTTTACTTTACAATATTTCTTCTGTTTTTAAAAAAATACACCGGGTTTTTATCAATTTTTACATTTTTTTTACGTTTTGAAAAATTTCCACTCATATTTTTCAAATCAATTTTCTGATTTTCTATTGGTTACAGAATATGCAGTGGGTCGTCTTTCATTTGGGTGAGGGAGGACGGGTCGAGGGAAGGCGGTCCTACTGGATTTGAATTTGACTAAAATAGGTAATACCTATTTTAAATTAATTTGAATTACCTACCTATTAACAATAATATTATTCAAAATCAAATCATCGTCAAATTGATGTAGACAATGAGCCTCTCGAGAAGTTCCATCTTCAACAGTCTATGAATCATTTTATTTTATTATTTAATATATTTTTTTAATTTTTCGTGGTCCTTTCTTTTCGAGATGAATCGAAATTTAATTTAGGCTAGACCTAACTTCCAATAAGTAAATCATTATTAGATTCGACATTCAACATTGTCAAATTTTCCAAGTTTTAGGAATATTTTTACCCCACCAGGTACCCGTATACTCTTTGTTTTAAAACAGTCATTAAACAAACTAGGCCTATACGAATCAGAAACGGAAACCGGTTTAAATTTAAATTATACCTACTTAATGGAATTATTTCGCGTTGGGTTTAATTATGGCTTGAGCATTTTTCAAAAATTGCCTTAAATTTTGACTTTTTCTATCTAACGCAGTTATAGGTTTTCTCAAGACATAAAAAATCAATAGTTTCCTTCACGTTTATCCAATATTACAAATTAAAATTCGATACGAACGAAAGTACCAAAGTACCTAGTACAAATTAATGTTCTTTTACTTCGTTTATTGATTTTTTTCTCCATATTTTATCGATAATTACTCGAATAACTTCAGCGATTTAAATTCGAAATCCATCATACGTGAGATCTCGTTTAGGCGACACTCGAAGCGAACTTGCAACTTCAACAACTTTAGCATACAAATTACCAAACGGACCTACATAACTAATGGTACCAATAAGGAAATGGGAAATTTGTTCAATAATCATTCCCCCCTTCATTTATCTGATGCCATAGGTTAGCATCGACGTATTAAATATCGAGTATCACGTACTTACAGCATAAACATTATCATCATCCTTGCATTCTTTATTCTAAAATATGTGCCCGTCCCAAGAATGCGCGATGTGACGTGTGGCTTCGCAGTAGTCTAGAAGTAGTGGTACACGGTAATTGAAATGAAATAGAACTCGCATTTTGGATGTGTTGATGTGTAAAACCACTTGTTGAATCTTCATTCATATTCGTACTAACGCGGAAATTGACATTTTTTTCGAAATACTCAATAGTGTATCGGTAATAGGTTTAATGGCGTTTTAGTTTTTTTATTTGTTTACGTTGCGGCGATAATTCGAAAACGATTTAATGGTGAGGTGATTTTGTATGTTTCTAATCGGTGATAAGTTTCACTTAATTATTATTCTCGTATAAATGTAGTTAGTATTTTCGAGTGAAATATCATTGTGTTTCCGGTTTTTATGACGTTGTATATTTTGGTGTTTGATCAATACTCACGAGTATACTAAATACGTATTTTCATATTATGTTCTAGAAAAACATGTAATAAAAATGCCATACAGTAGAAGCAGCGTTCACTCAAACGGGTATTCTCCAGGTAGTTAACGATATAGAACATTTTTAACTAATAACTCACCATTTTGATATCGTAACTTAGTGAATCTATCCTCTGTCTTAGAATCCCACCAAAGCAATGAATCTCCAACCTACGTAATGGAACATTTGGCTACTTTTTCGGTAGCCAAAGAAACAGGCATCGTGTACCCAGCCGATGGAATGAGACGATTGCTACAGCTAGAAAAATCCAATGGTATTTGGTCACAAAAGATGCACTTCAGAATGGATCAAAATTGGGTTATGATTATGGATTATGAAACTGGGGTATGCTATGACGGAAACGAATAGTGGCAGGATGTTTTGAAAACTTACCTTATTGATAACGCTATTTCCAACAGGTTGTAATGGAAAGGTTTCCGGTTTCTTTGATTCAAGAACCGACAGCATTCACGAGTAACGATCCTATGGAAATATACAATAATATATTAGTGTTCATTGTTGGTGACGAACGACAATTGAGCGGCTCACAATCGGAAATGCATATATTTCAGGTACAATTTTATTGTCTAGAATTTGAGAGTATATTTTAGAGTTTTGGACTAAACATGAGTTTTCGATTTGATAGTGCCAAAGCATATCAGCTCAAGATTTAGTAGAAGATTTAAAATTATTAAGAAGTGGTCATATTTTACCAAGTCATCCGAAACCGAGGCATATACCTCCTCCGCCTCCTACACCTCCGCCCGAACCACCGCTCAATGGAATGAAAGTCAGAGACCAAGTCTCCGTTTTCAATGCTGCAGCTGCTCATTGTTCGTAGCTTTTTTAAATTTAATTTTATACTTTTCTATGAGAAAGTTGAACTTTTTCTTTCGTTTTTTAGCTGTGGAACCTGGTCGTGGTGGTAGTAGCGAATTTGAAGGCAGAGATGACGAAACTAGTTCCACTTCCAGTGAAAAATATGAAAGAGATGTTACTGTTTTGAATCACTGTTTCGATGATATTGAAAAATTTATTGCACGATTACAACACGCCGTAGCTGCATCACGTGAACTCGAAAGACGACAAAAGTGCGTTAATTTTTAATAAATTGAAAGATATTGATTTTAGAAATCAAAGCTGGTTCGTTTGAGCAACTTTTTTCAAGTCCTTCGACTACTCTTACTCTAAATGGCTATTTTTTACACTATTTTAGGAGTAGAAAATCAAAAAAGAAAGACTTAGGAGATGGCATGTTAACAATGCGAGCCAAGCCGCCTCCAGAGATCGAATTTATCGACATATTCCAAAAATTCAAATTATCCTTCAATTTGCTGGTATGTAACGTTATCAGAATTATTCCCTATGATTCTCAATCGAATTAATTTCCTCTTTTTGTTTTACAGGCTAAATTGAAATCACATATACACGACCCAAATGCTCCAGAATTAGTCCACTTTTTATTTACACCACTGGCATTGATTGTCGACGCATCACATGAAACTCCATATGGGCCTAATCTTCCAGTCAGCGTGGTAACCCCTCTGCTGACCAAAGAAGCGGTTAATTTATTAATGAATTGTGTCACCAGTAAAGAAACCGAACTATGGCATTCTTTAGGAGACGCTTGGCTTGTGCCGAGGTACGATACCGGTGCTAGTATGACATCTGCCTCCATTTATCGTGTACTTATTTACCTATTTTAATATTGCAGAGAACAATGGAAAGGCAACGTGCCGCCTTATCATCCGATATTTATGGACGGTTGGTCACCAGACTATCCAGTGTCTGATAATAGAGGTTCGACACCATCAGAACAAATTCCATTATCCGGAGATAAACGGGGACGAGATGAACCTAGATCACATCGCGAGGTATTTTCAAATCCCCAGTTTTAAAATTAATTCATCGACACGAATATTAAAAAAAAAATTGTATTCTAGGTTCACCAAGATCTACGAGATGCTCAATACAACCGAAACCTGGATCACGGCCACGACGACAGTAGCGATTACTTCGACTACGAACAACAAGGCAGCGATATGGCTCCTCCGGCTGCACCCCCATTACCCCTTGTCGGTCAATACCCATACGAAGCTCATTCCAGACGTTACTCGCACGACGAAAGGTACCCACTTGCAAATTTAATTAATTAAGAGTCTCGATATTAACGGATTTCTATAGGGAAATATTTCACAGCCCCGATGCCGGTTCGGATCCGGAATTTGCTAGCATGATGCCGTCCCATGTCCATAATGTACCGCGAGATCGAGATGTAGGCGCACATAGCGATATTTCCGCCGATTCCATAGAACGTAATGGAGGTTTAGGAGAACGATTCGAGAGGAACCAGATGAGATGGCTGGATGAGTTGAGAAGTCGCGATGCGAAAATTGTCCAAGTTACGTATCCAAGAACGGCCAACAATGATAAAGAACTCACTGTCGTTAGAGGAGAATTTTTAGAGGTGAGATGAGAATTATTATAAGAAGAGGCATGTGTATTTCGATAAGTTTCTAATTTTGATTTTTTTTTTCAGGTATTGGATGATACTAGAAAATGGTGGAAGACACGGAATAGTAGAGGAGTAGTTGCTCATGTACCACATACAATCGTCACACCTTTCAGTTCAGTTGCTGACTCAAGTGAAGTGTTTAATAATCCGGTATACGGTCGAGGATACGATAGAGGCGGTCGTCCTTATATGACTAAAGTACATATTTCATTTATTCCATTTTTTCTATACAGGGCCGGCAACCAAAAGGAATTTCTAGGGTGTAACTCGGGCTTTTTCTCGAGAGGGGGGGGGGTGAATTTTTTCATTATTCCAAAAAAATTATTTTTCATTTCAAAAAACAAAAAAATACGAGTATTCCGAACAAATTAAGAAAAATAATTTTCTCCAAAAATTCGAAAACAATTTTATTTCAAAAAATAATTATTCATTTCAAAAAAAAAAAAATCAATAAAATTGACAAATTTATTTTCAAAAAAATGATAGCAAAAAATCAAGCGTTTTTCTCAAAAATGTTGAGATATTATTTTTCTCTAAAAATGAGTTTCTTCCTCCAAAAAATCAGATTTTTTTCAAAAAAAATCCGATACTCGTATCTCTCTAAATATGAGATTTTCTCCTTCCAGTGGAGAAATTGAGACTTTTTTTCTACAAAAAAACAAAGATTTTTTTATAAGTAAAAATTTTGAAAATTTTTTTCTCAAAAAATTAAGATATCTATAAATATGAGATTCTTTTTTTTCAGAAAAAGCAAAAGTTTCTTCTTCAAAAAGTGGAGAGATTTTGTAGTCTAAATGAGATTTTTTTCACAAAAAATTGAAATATTTTTCTCCAAAAAAAACGGAAATGTGTGTATTTAATTTTTACGTTTTCGGAGTTTTCTGGGATACTCATTTCACTTTAGAAATTTTTTGTGTAGCTCGAGCACCTGAGTGAGCTACTGCTAATTTGCGGGTCATGAATTTAAACAAGTAAAATTTTAAAAACGATTTTTTTTTTTTACAGGAATCTATGTCTTTGATCGAACGAGACCACGTAGGGCCCAGCTCCGAACTACCTCGAGGTACCAAATCACCAGTCCAGCAGGCAGTTCCAGCTCCGGCCGAATGGGTACGAAAAGAACGCTTAGGAAAGAAAGGAGAATTCCGTTATTTTTAACCGATACTTCTTCATTATGCCCAATCCAGGAATTAATCACGTTATTATCTTAACTAGATTATTGGACTATACCATATTTATGTTTTTCTAGATAATTTTTTTAAACTTATTTATTTGACTCGTATAGTCGAGAACGAATTTTTGCTAATTTCGTGGGTAATCTGAAAAAAGTGCTGTACACACGCTCCCATTTTTTTTTGGATATGATTCTAGTTAACCTCAGGCAACTATCTAATTTATCGAACAACGGACCAATAAAACGCAGCCAAAGACAGCTGTAAATTTTTTAATTTTTAATTCTGTGTGAGATTGAGTGAAAGATTAATGGTAATTATTTATATCGAGTTTTTTTCTTTTTACTACTATATTTTCCCTGTTTATTTACAAATTTAATATTTAGTAAGTTGAAAATGGTAACGTAACTGATTCCTAAATTTACATTCCAAGGTGCTAAACGAAAACAAAGAGAGCAATTCCAAATAAATCGCCTTTTTAAAATTTTAGTGTAATTTATGATTATTATGCTTATACATACGTTAATCAAAATTTGTTTTATTAATATTTGGCGGGAATCAGTTATTGAGAAAACAGTATTATGTCGAACGTAACAGTATTTTGTAAAAGTAAATATATTTTTATTATTGTTATAAAGGCTTATTTTTCTTTCGCTGGGCACGAACTTCGGCTTCGAACTTTAATTTATTCACATCCTATATCAAGATCGTAATATTTAAGTGTAGCACCGTGTTCCCTTTTCAAAGGTGGCTCTCTATTTTAATATACTTGTAACCGCGCGAACATTGCATTGACAAAGTTTATTGTCACGTGCAATGCAACGGTACACCAGTGATAACGTGTACCTGGCACCGTGGTAATTTATCTCGTCGTATGCGGACCTGCTATTTATTTGCCGGCGTTTTATTACGTGTCGTGTTATTTTACCGTAGTTTAATGTTGATAAGCGAGTCAAACGAACGGTTTATGTGATGGGTGATTCAGGTAAGTAATCTATGTGTTATTTTCAAAGTGACCAGGAGATATAATAACGAACTTCATCTTTTGATTGAATTCAGAGAGCGAAGATAGCGATGCTGAGGGTGGGCTCGGGAATGTTAGCAGAGTAGTTATGAGACCTCCTGGACATAGTGGTAAGGCTAAAAAGGGACATTTGTGTTTTGATGCTTCTTTTGAAACAGGTAAATTAAAGTTACTATTTAAGGTACCTAGGTTTCTTGGAAGAATTTATTCGTCGAATGATGATGATATGTATTTCGTAGGTAACTTGGGTAAAGTAGATTTGATATCAGATTTCGAATACGATTTGTTCATCAGACCAGATACTTGTAATCCTTATCATCGAATGTGGTTCAATTTCGTTGTCGATAATATTAAACTGGATCAAGTAAGATATCATTTAATTTTTTTTTACTAAATAACCGAATTATAATTAATTAGTAATTACCAACTTCGAAGTTGGTAATTTGAAATTTTCTAGGGATTAGCTCAAGGGGGGAGGGAGGGTGGTTAAATTTTGACTATGAGAATGATCTTGAGATTTTTCTCTCCGAAAATGTCATTAAAGTTTTTCACTTCAAAAAAAATTACGAAATTTCTTTACTCCAAAAAAATTTAAAATTTTTTTACTTTGAAAAAGTTTAGGAAATAATGAATTTTTTCTCTAAAAGATTTTTTTTTTAATACATATCTACAAAAACTTCAAAATTAAAAAAAAAATAGAGAGTTGTTCAATTTTTTTAAAATTTAGAGAATCTTTTCTACTTTCTCAAAAAAATAAATAAATTCTCTTACCTACCTACTCCAAAAAATTTAGAACTTTTTCAACCCTAAAAATTGAAAAATTTTCTTTTCAAAAGAATTTAAGAAAATTTATTCCAAACAAACTGAGAATTTTCTGCATAAAAAAATAAGATTTTATCTTCCAAAAAAATGGGCATTTAAAAAAAAAAAATTAATTTATATTTTTTCCTCCAAAAATGTCAGAATTTTCTACTAAAAAAAAATAAGACTTTCCAACCTTTTCCAATTCCAATAAAAATTTGGGTATTTTTTATTTTAAAAGAATTTTAAAAAAATTCCTGCAAAAAACTGAGTATTTAAAAAAAATCGAGAAATATTTTTATTCCAGAAAAATTCAGATTGAAAGATTTTCCTCTACCCCTTTCCAAAAAAATCAGAATTTTTTACTTAAAAGAATTTAGATTTTCCAGTTTTTTTTCAATTCCAAAATATTTGGATAGGTATCCTACTTCGGTATTTTTTACTTTAAAACATTAAACAATTTTTCCGTACAAAAAATGAGTGTTGAAAAAAAAACGAGAAATATTTCCACTCTAGAGAAATTTAGATTAAAAAATCCTTTCTATTCCCTCCCCCCCCCCAAATTCTTTTACTCTAAAAAAATTTGGGAAATTTTTTCCTCAAAAAATGTCAGAATTTCTTACAAAAAAAAAATTTAGACTTTTTAGTTTTGTCAATTCCAAAAATTTTTCATTTTAAAAAAATTGGAAAAAAATTTCCTGCAAAAAATTGAGTGCTAAAAATTTTTTTAAAAAATCGAGAAATAATTCAGAAAAATTTAGATTGAAAGATCTTCCGCACCAAAAAATTCTTCTTCTCTAAAAAAATTTGGAGAATTTTTTTCTCAAAAAAAGTCAGAATTTTAAACTAAAAAAATTATACTTTCCAGTTTTCTTAATTCCAAAAAATTTAGATACTTGAGTATGGGTACCTATTTTTTATTTTAAAAAAATACAAAATTTTTTCCTACAGAAAACTGTTTTAAAAAAAATCGAGAAATATTTTTACTCCAAAAAAATTTAGATTGAAAAATCCTTCCCATCCCCCCGGCCCAACCCAAAAAAAAGAATTCTTTTACTTTAAAAAAATTGGAAAATCTTTTCTTTAAAAATAAAGAGATTTTTTTCTCCCGAAGAATTGAAAAAAATTATCTTCAAAAAAATTTAAAATTTTTTCTCTAAACATAAAAACTTTAAAAAAAAAAGATAAATTGAAAGGGTTTTTTTCCAGAAAATTCAATTTTTTTCAAAATAATTGAGTAGATCTAGGTATCCAATTTTTTTACCAAGTTGTTTAGTTCTAAAAATGATACTTACTGTTTTTTTTTTTTTTTTTTTTTTTTAAAAAAAAAAAAAAATTTTTTTTTCAAAAAATTGGAGAACTTTTCCACAAAAAAAAAAAAAAAAAAATCATGAAAAATTTAAAAAATTTAAATTAAAAAAATTATCCAGTTAAAGTAGGCGAAAAAATTTACTCCAAAAAATGGGAATTTTTTATGGAAAAAAATTGATAAATTTTTCAATTTACCAAAAATTAAATGATTTTTTTCCCCAAATTAATTAAAAAATAGTTTTCTCAACAAAATAAAAATCTTTTATTGCAAGAATATTCTGGGTTTTTTCGTCAGAAAAATTGAGATCTTTTCTCTAAGAATTTACGAAATGTTTTTTTAATTTATTCATTTTGTTCTCAGAGTGAACAGAAATTTTCTCCTTCGAAAAAATTGAGATCTTCCCAAAAGAAATTATTAAAAGGGGTTTACTAGGTTGGAAAGATATTTCATGTGTGCATTGTTGGAGATTTCACTTCTAAAATTTTGGGCGTACGCGTACTCACTACTCAACCCAAGCTTGCCCAAGCTAGGTGCAACAAAAATCTCAAAGTGAATGCACCCGAGCTGTGACCAGGATAAATAAAATAAAATTGATGAGAACTTGAAAATTTTTCTCGATTTTTTTTTCCAAACACTTGCGATGCGTTGTAGGTGCTCCAAATATCAAATATGTGGTTGCCAGTTGCAGTCTGAGTTTTAAGGCATGATTATGGAAATTTTAAAACTTTATTTTAAACTCGATGAATTATGAAAAAATGAAGTAAAATTGATTTTCATGTCGGAGTTTCATCGAATAAATTCGCTTCGGAGATGTAGTCGATGAAAAATCATAAAAAATGTCGGAGTGGAAAAAAGATATTCTAACTTTGACCAAAAGTTGTGATTTGGAAGGTCTGAAAAAATTTTTAGAGGAAAATCGGAATTACGATATTAACACGAAAGATCACCGGGTAAGTTACAAAAGTGATTTACGCAAGCTAAGTAAGCTACATTTGATTAAATTCTGGTCTCCGTACAAACCACGTAGATCACCGATAGGTACATTTTTTAACCTGAAATTTCAAAATGCACAGGGGGTTACAGCTTTACATTTAGCAGTGAAACTGAATTGCGGTTCAATAGTAAAATTCTTACTAGAACAAACAACTATCAAAATAGGCGACACCGCGTTATTAGCCATTGCTGAAAATAACTTGGAATTCGCAGTTTTACTTTTGGACCGAATTAAAAGGCTTAATAAACAAGCCGAATTCAAAGGTGTCGAAGGTTCTTCAGCGTATCCGCCGTATATGACTCCTTTGATGTTGGCAGCTCTATATGGACATTATAATATGATCAAGATGCTGATAAGACGTAATCATCAGCTGGATAGGCCTCACGATATGTATTGTGATTGTGCCGAAACATGCAGGTAAGCAATGCGCAATTCTTACGAGTGTGTCTTCAGTTTATTGCCTAAACTGGGAAATTTCTTACCATATTTTCAGCGAAAGCCGTCAACATGATAAACTGGTATCAGTTGATAGACGATTAGCTTTATTTAGAGCAGTAAGTAATCCGGCATATATTTGTATTACATCGAAAGATCCTATTTTAACCGCTCTAAGACTGTATAAAGATTTAAAAAATTGGGCCAACTTTGATACCACTTCATCCAAGGAATATGAAATTATTGCCCGAAACGTTGCTCATTTTTCTAGCGAATTAATGGGTAAGAGATTGCTATAAATTGAAGAATTATCATTTATCGTAAACGAAAGTAAATAGGTACCTATCTTCATTTCAGATCAGACAAATAATACACGCGAAGTAGATATTATTTTAAAACGTAAAGAAGGCTGGGTTTATAGTGGTAAAACGCGATATCCAAGATTAACAATGGCGATGATATATCAAAATAAAGAATTTGTTGGCAATATTCACGTTCAACAGGTTTGATATTGTACTGCAAAATGCAAAAATCTGTACAAATCAAAGCAAAACACACATTCATAAAGCCAATCACTTTTGTAGGTTTTGGAGAACACTTGGTACGGAGATTTTGTGTGGAAAAAATGCTCGATGAAATTGAAACTATGGAAGCTACTAACTAGAGTGGTTAGCATTCCCATGGTAGCGATTTTAAATGTAGTTAGTCCACGTAATTCGTGGTTAGCCCACCAAAAAGAAACTCCCGTGATTTTGTTCATCGACAGAAACATCATGTTTATTGTATTTTTATTCACTTTGACTTGGGAGAATAACATTAATCGCGCAACAATGGACAGAGGAATTCCAACAACGTGTCGGTTTTTACATTTTAGTATTGTACTGGCTGTGCGAAATTTCTTCTTTTGTTTTGAAATGGAAGAAGTATTATTGACATGTAGTCTATTTGTGCAGTTGCTGAACCATTCGTAATTCTGTTTACTTTCGCTTACTTATGGAGAACCGTTCGTTTATTGATGTTGCAAGGAATAGCACGATACTTTCGATTCAATTGGAATATGTAAAAATGGCAATTTAAATGAAAAACTATCAAGGCCGGCAACGCAGCATTTTCTAGATATAACTCAATTTTTTTTCATGAAGGGTTAGCGAGTGAAAAATTTTCAAATGTCGAATGTGAACATTATTTTTTTCATTGAGAAAATTGGAAAATTTTTTATTTCAGAAAAATTGAAAAAAATCATCACAAAAAAAATTACAAGATTTCATCAATATCCGTTCACTGCGAAAAAGTTGAGTTTTTATTTCAAAAAAATTAGGACGTTTTTTTTATTCAAAAATTACCTATCCTACAAAAAAAAATCTACTTCAAAAAAAAGAAAAAACGTTTTCACATTGAAAACAATGAAAAATTTTCTTATTCTTAACAAATTCAAAAAAATTTTAATTACTAAAAATTCAAATTCCCAAAAAAATGGGAATTTGAAAAAAATAATCAGTAATTTAATTCTTTCTTAAAAAAAATTGAGATTTAAACTATTTTAAATATTTTTATTTTTAAAAAACAGAGATTTTTTCTCTTAAAAACATGATCCCCCCCCGCCCCTCTAGAAGGAATGAGATTTTTCCCACATAAAAATTAAAAGACTTTCTTTTTCAAAAACAATGGGACAAAGGCTTTGGGATTCTTAAGTTGAAAACAAATGAAGGCATTTTCCACACCAATCCAAGAAAGTAGAAAAACTTGTGTAGTACCTATTTGAAAAAAAAATAAAAAACGAAAATTACTCCAAAAAGTACAAAAATTTATCCATTTCAAAAATGTGGAATTTTTTCCCAAAAATTATATTTTTTCTTCAAAAAAATAAGGACAAATAATTAGGAATTCTTTCAAAAAAAAAAAAAAGACTGCTTTACACCTAAATAATCAAAAACCATATTTTACTCCAGAAAAGTTGAAAATTTTTTCCATTTTAAAAAATTCAGAAATTATCTTTCTCATTTCAAACAAAATCAGAAGTTGTTTTTCTCCACAAAATTTAGAAATTTTACCTTGTGAGATTTCATGCTGACCTCAAGAAATAGATACTTCGTATTTCAAATTGAAAATATCTTTACTCCAAAAAATTGAGAAATTTTTTTAATTCCAATTAAAAAGCTGTAAGATTTTTCAACTCTGAAAAAATTGAGAAATTTTTGTATTTGAAAAAAAATTGAAGAATTCCTATTTTCCAAAATATTGAAAAAATTTACTTCAAAAAATTGAGAATTTTTATACTCCAAGAAATTCAACAAATTTTTCTTCAAAAAACGAGAGATTTTTCCTACAAAAAAATAAAAATAAAAAAAAACTTTTTCATTTCCAAAATTGAGAATTTTTATACCTAATCCAAAAAATCGAAAGAATTTTTTTATAAACAGTTTTACACCAAAAGAATTGAGAAAAAATGTTTACGTTGGATTTATTTTCATTTTTAAAAGGATTGAAATTTTTTTCATTCAAAATAATTCGGAAATTATTTACATGTCAAAAAATGATATTTTTTTCTCCAAAAAACAAGAAATTTTCTCAAAAAAATTACCGCAAAGTTTCACGATTCAATTCGAAAAAAGAAGTACAGATTTTTTCTCTAAATTGTTTTTTTACCCCGAATTTTTTTTTAAATTTTGTGTATTGAAAAAAACACTGAGATTTTTATTTCTCCAAAAATTTATTTAAAACAGTCCTCTCTAAAAAAAATTTAAAAAAATGTTTTCTTCAAAAAGAAATTTAAAAAGTTGAGTGTATTTAATTTTTGCATTTTTGGGGTTTTCTAGGATATAAATTGCTAATTTTAGTTGTAGCATCGAGTACCTGCTACTGCTAAGTTGCCGGCCATGACATTTGTACTTGACTGCTCACGATTATTGACTTCGATTGTGTTTTTTCTTTGCAGATGGGAGACGGTAATGTTATTGTTTCTTTTGATTACTGTAATCTGCTGGGTTGTCGCTTTTCTAACATACAATATAGGACCTGGCGACATATCAGTACCGAGAAGAGATTGGCCAGCACTAGAGCCGATATTAATTGCCGAATCAGCATTGGTTTTTGGTACTTTCATGGCGTATCTTAAAATTTTATTCCTGATACAACTGCATCCCGTTTTCGGACCTCTTCAAGTACTTTATTGAAAATTTGTATAAAATATTCTCAATTCAATCTGTTTTGTACGCTTAATAATTCTTTCAATATTATCTACACTTTGTCAATTTAGATGTCGTTAGCATCGATGCTGAAAGATTGCTTAAAATTTATGATAATATTTGTAATATTTTTGCTAGCGTTTGGCGCCGGTAAAGTTGGTTCATTCAAATCGTCAATTTGATACGAATATTTGGGTAAAATTCGATATTTCCCACTTTCGCAGGTTTAAACAACCTATACAAATATTACTACGGAATGGAGTACAAAGATCCTGTAAGCGGAGAAACTAAAGCGCAGTGCAATACCTTCATGTCGTTTTGGTTGACATTACAGACACTATACTGGTCAATGTTTGGTTTATCGGAGAGATCATCCGGAAACGTTGTGATTGATAATGGAAATTCGCATTATTTAACACAAGCCACCGGATTTATTCTGTTCACAAGTAAATTTTTATGAATTTTTCTAAAATTCGACGAATAAGTAGGTACCTATTAACTAACGATGATCTCTTTTCAGCATTTATGTTTACGATGGTAATTATCGTAATAAATATGCTCATCGCCAGTTTAACAAATGCTTACCAAAATGTACAAGATAATAATATGAATGAATGGGCTTATGGCAAAACTGAAGTGAGATTCAATGCTAACTTCTTTTAACAGATCAAACCTCTGCGACTTATTGCTTTAATATCCTTCATGCAGGTATTTTTAGCTCACATGGATGGTCTCTTAGTATTGCCAGTTCCATTTAATTTGGTATTCGAATGGCCCAGTGATTTGAGAAATTTAATAAGAGATATCAGAAATAAAAATAAAAAATGGCACTGTTCTCTTTTACACGGATGCTTCATGGTAGTAATAAGAAGGTTCGGTTGGCTCGTAATTTGAATACGATTCATTAGAGATTTTTTCAGGCTGATACAATTAGCGAAGAAAATGATGCGCAATATTCAAATTTAATGTCGGAAATAAGGAGCAGATATTTTTTGAAGAATTGCAAACTGTTCAGTTTGGGTGTGCCAGAAATTTCTGACGATTTTTGTGCCATCGATGATGACGATGACTGAAATTAAAAGTATTGGATTTTTGAACGAAAACTATAGAAATATTTGCAACGAAAGAATTTTTGATTTATCAGAGTTGGAAAAATGAAAGTGATCAACAGCTTAAAATCACAACGTGGGATTTCAGAGTCTTTTTAGTTTCGTTAGGTATTTCATCGATTCCGATTTTTTTTTTTTTTATAAAATACCTCATGAGGTAAAATTTGTTCTCATTTTTATTCGAAACCATGTTCACATAAATCACATTAAATGAAGTAAAATGTTGAAAATCTGTAAAAATATTTAAAATTGAAAATCATTGGCAGTTTACCGGAGAGAGAAACTATACCTTGCTTGATGAGATCATTGAAGGAAAATTGAAGTACGATCCATGCATTTCATGAACTTTCTTTCTTGGATTTGAAAAACTGCAAAAATAATATAAAGTAAATTTCGCATTATAAAGGAATAAAACTTCTTGTAGAACTGATCTTACCTTCGTAACCGCATTGAAGGCTGGACCAAATTTCTCACAAGTTTGTAAAGAAGGTTTCATCCAGTTAGGAAGAGCTGATTGAGTATGAGGACGAGCGTATCTATGGTCAAGCAGAAGAACGGTGGCATAGTCATCTTTGTGACGGACAGCTCGACCAATGGATTGGTTGACAGCTTTCATGCAGAGATTTTCGTAATGTGTTTGCCCGCTTCCTGGTCCCTGTTTTTTTTTTAATTTTTAATTTTTTGCAGCGAATAAATTTTAAAATCTAAAAATAATGTAAACAAATTACAGCAGTTTTATCCAAAAAGCTCATCTTTTCTTTAAGTTCAGCTGATTTAATATTCGGGTAAGGAAGGCCAACAACTACAACGCAGCGTCCAAGATCATCGCTAAAATTTAATCCTTCGCTCAGTTTTCCACCTGAAGGGAAATAATTAGGAAAAATACATGATTTATTTTCACTTTTCTTTTAAAGCTACATTCAGGCTACCTTACCAATGACGCTGAATAATAAACAACCATTTGGTTTTTTATTACAATTTTCTTTATCAGATTGGATAACTTTCGCATATTCTGCGAGGACACTGTCAACTTCGCTCGTTTTTTTCGGCTCCCTGAATATCTGTAACAAAATGGTAATCAGATTTAAATACATAAATTTTCATCGAGCTGGTCACCAAAAAAGAGAGAGGAAGAGACAAATACTTACTTTTTTCTTCTTGGAAAGTTTCTCAATGAGTCCAGATTTTTCCAAATGCTGATAAATAGCTTGTTCGTAATCGTAAGAGGGGAAAAAACAAACTATTCCAGCAGGCACGACGTTGCATATATTATCTAAAATACGACCTATTTCATTTTTCTGCAATAAAAATTTTCAATCAGCACAATTGATACATATCAAAATTCGATGATAAAAAACTTATATTCCAGT
Organism: Trionymus perrisii; assembly: GCA_900050545.1. Lineage (NCBI taxonomy): Eukaryota > Metazoa > Arthropoda > Insecta > Hemiptera > Pseudococcidae > Trionymus > Trionymus perrisii. The sequence continues at coordinate 6,847 of FIZV01002118.1, read as the reverse complement.
TTACCATAATTAAGGTATCCCTCGACTGGTAAGAAAAATCTAATTGTTTGCCTGATGACCCACTGCAGACAATTATAGGCAATATATTCTCAGGCTGGATAACGTGACCGCACGAAAAATCGACAATTCGAGATGCCTCAGCTCCAGCGTTTTTAAATAGCTGATCTCTGAATTCGGAAATAGGCTGCATAGTTCCACCGGCAACTATAACTGATCTGAGGAATAAAATTTGGAGATTATTTTAAAATAAGAAATGACCGATTTCGTATAAAAGTAGAATACTCATACCTCGCTTCTTTTACAATATCTTCAAAATGAGCTGCAGGATTGAGCAATAAAAATTTCAGTGAACCTCTGCCAACAGTTGCCTGACGACTACAAATAATTCTGCCATCTTCGCAATGATTGGTCAGTGCTTCGATAAAAGATAATACTATCAAAATTGGATTATTTGATTCAGTATTGCTTTGAGCTACCGTAGTAACCGGCGTTTCTGGAAAAATTAGATGTTTTGTTAAAGCAGAGTTACATGTAGTCAAATTAAATGAAAATAGATTTTATAACCTGTGGTTTGATTATTTTTAGTTGAAATATTTTTTAAAAACGCCTTCAACCCTGTATCTTTTTTCGCAACAGGTATTACAACATTTTGGTACTTTTCATTAAATCCTTGGAGCTAAAAAGAAAAAAATATATTAATTGGTCGAAGTTTTTCAAAATGTTGAGAAGAAATTACCTTATGAGTTATTTTGCTTTTTTGGCAGAAATTGATTAATTTATATAGATTGTAGTTATCTATTTCAACAACGTGTACGAATTCCGCCAAGGTATATATTTTGGTATCGATTGTTTTTCCACTGCTGTCGGCAGGATTGCAGCCTCCTTTACCCCCTGCGGAATTAATTTTCAATTTAATTACATTTTAGAGAACTACTAACTAGAGAAAAAGAAATCAATTACCAATAATTGATATTAATTGACTGATGACGTAAATTAATTGATTCAAATACAACAGATTGCTAGCGCTAAATAATTTCTCGTACCTATTTTTATACTGAGTAAGTTGATTATGACACAAGCAAAGCTGTAAACAAATCACAACTCCATAAGAAGAAAATTTAATTAAGATATTCTGTTTTTTGCATAAATCACTAACCTGATTACCGGTGACCACGGAACTATGCATATTACCAATAGCATCCAATAGATTATGAGCTTCATCTACGATGACAATATTATCTCTTAATTTTATTTTCGAGGCTAAGCGAGTTGATTTATGCAACAACGTGTTATACGGTACCACAACGAGCTGAGTAAAAAAAATATCAACAAAAGATAAATAAATTGAAGAAAAAAATTACAACCTTAATTTTGTAAGTACCTGGGATAATTTAATCGCAGCTCTAGCCGCATAGTAAGGGCAAGCAGTATTTTCTTCACCTAAGTGTACAAATTCTTCCACATCTTTCAAGTCGATAGTGATTTCTTCGCTCAACTGTTTCACCGAAGATTTATTATTAAAAGGGCAACTATGTGCACATTTCTTTTTTTTTATAACTTGTTTCGACGGTCCAGTTTGGGTAGTTTTGCTGGTTTTACTTTTTTGTAATTCCAAGCACCTAAATTAATATCAGCAATAAAAAACTAAAATAATTCTTCAAAAAACTAATCAATTGAAGAATTGTTGATACCTTTCGTTAATCAATGAAATTGTTTTAAGTTTTTTCACATCAGGATTGACACATAACGTTTGCCTTGACGCCAGAGGTACGACACGAATATTATCTTTATACGGCGTTTTCTTTATTTCTCCGATAAATTGCGATAACTGCGAATGAGTACGACTGCAAAAATATATCTGGAAATGTTAAAATATTAAAAATACATGTAACAGAAAGACTAGTTCATTTGAAGGATTTATTTTACTTTAGTAGTTTCGAATTCGTTTTCTGTATCATTTTCGGAATCATCTTGATCGATGTCTTCATTTTGTATTTCTTCCAGTAGCATATCGATATCCTCTTTATCATCAGTTTCAGAAGAGGAAGGAGCGAATTTACGAGTAACGCTGGGTATCTTTTTTTCTTTCGGTAGACGGTTCTAAATCAGAAAAATCATAAGATGAATGATTGCCTTTGTGAATCTTAATTACACCGATATTTCACAGATACACTCACTTTTTCGAAATTATCTTTAATTTTTTGGATTAATTCTTCATTATCTTCGATACATTTTAGTTTCATTTGTAACTCGATTTTATCACGGCTGACTTCCACCTGTTTTGACTGCGCTGTTAACCAGTCATCTCCCTCGCCGGAATCAAATTTAGTCAGTTCTTTTTCCAGTAATTCGATACCTCTTTTTAAATCTTCTTTATTCCGCGTATCATGATCGCAAAGCCAACGTAGAGCTCCACAAATAATACTCAGTGACTTACCCTGAAAATGTCAAGATCAATACTGAGTTAATTTCATGATGGTATTAGTAGTATCGGAAAAAAAGTTGTCAACTTACAGTTCCTGTTGGACTTTCAAAAATTCCGCATTGTCTATTTTCCAATACCTCGTAAAGTTTACTCATGAATTCTTTCTGTATGCTGTAGGGTGGAAAGGGAAACGGAAAATCAGGTGGAGGTTTTAAAACAGAATTCAGACACTTGGTATTCATTTTGATAATCTAAAGAACTAATTAAAACTTGAGAAACTTGAAATAAGTACATCTACATGAAAGAAAAAAGAAACTACGAGAAAAATTAATACGACCGTGCTGATAACAACTCCCGCCAAAATCGTTATTTTTTATGCATCGCCATTGGTCATTTTAGCCAATAGGAAAGTAGGAAACAAAAAAGGAGTTTTTAAATAAAATTCAAAATTGATAATATTTTATTTTTTTATTTTTGTTGCAAAGTTCAACAAGAAAAATAAATTCATCATTTTTTTCATGTTTTTCAAACTAATTATACTATAAATAACAATAATTATAATTTAGGAGTCACAGTAACAGTAGGATTTAAATTTTTCCATTTTGACAAAATCCAAAAAATGGTACGTTCAAAAATCCCAAAACTAAAACGGGAGGGGAAACAGGAAAGCACTAACGGCAGCGTCGGCAGTGGCCTATTTACGCTACTAAAAAAAATGAATTTTTACTTTTGCTTTCATTCATGGTTCATTTTTGATTTTGATTATTTTTTATCATAAACATAAAATTGAAAAAATAAATAATTTTGGAAAATGAGTAAAGTTCATGAAATTTGTTAGATAATTTCAACATCAGTCTTCATTTTGTGAGTGTAATTTTCGATTTTAAATCAAATCCATAGAAAACTAAACCTACGTACGAGTATTTTTGTCGGCTGATATGTTTAAAAATGTCTTTTTAAGGTTAAAATAATTTCAATTTTTGTTTCTTTAGCCGTGCTGCAATAATCGACAAAATGGGAAAGTATTATAACCATAAGAAAACGAAAAGTGGTTATTTGATTTGCGTTGTACCGATGTGTCAAACTAAAAAATCCACAACAACTTTGAAAACTTTTGAATTTCCCAGTGATCTCAAGAGACGGAATCAATGGATTTCTGCAATTGTTGAAGCAAGTATGTCATTATTTCACTCTAAGCCTTCTTTCCCTTTAATGTGATTATTTTTAAAATGATAATTTTGATTCTAACAGCTCTTAGAAATGAAGAAAAGTCGTCGCTGGAAGATTTATATGCGTTGGAAAATAGACGTAAGAACATGCCACAATTTTACTAAAATTTGTTGCATCAAACTTATTTATTGCTCTTATTTTAGGTATGGAGTTGGAAATGGAAATATCCAGTGCCCTAGGTGACCACAGTTACGTCTGCGCTCGGCATTTTCTTCCCGAAGACATCGTAGTTCACCCTAATGTGTGTCGTTTAACCTCAAACGCAGTTCCTTCTGTATTCAGCAACTACTCGACCGACTTACCTCGGCAGTTTTTCAAAAGGGTATGCCAAACGGCTCGAAGTATTATAAGCATTATAGACCCTAATGATTTTGTACAAGAAGACACCACTGATGTACAACCCGATTACGATGAAGAACTTCAAGATCCCATCGACTATTTTCAAGAAGTTATCTATGAACCTGTTGGAATAACCGATGTCGCAAATAACAAAAATATTCAAAATTGCAATGCATCCAAAATTGAAGGCAGTTCATCGATGGATTACGAATCCATAGTCGATATTCCTGATACGAGTCGGCATGTGTACGTCGTCAGTCGTGGTACAAATACTAAAATCAAATATACCGGTGTTTCTAATACAAAGTTAGTTAAAAATAAACTGAGAAAGAAATTACGTTTAATGGAATCACGATACAAAAATGCCAAAAAAAAATTAACCGAGTTGGAAGGCAAGCATGCTTTGTATAATCTGGAATCGCTCGAAAAAGATGCTGAAAGCAATAATGAAGAAGCTAAATTTATATTAGACATGCTAAAATCTTATAATGCCTTTGAAGATACACGGAAGGAAATTTTGACTTCACAAAAACCTGCTAACGAGAGAGAAGACCTTGATGAACATTCCTCTAAGAAATGACATTTGCTCAGAAAAAATCTGTTAATTTCATCGTGTAATTTTTGTATTTAAAAATGTTATAAAATCGGTTATTAACTATTTTCTTAATACGATTCTATAATAATTCATGTGTTATAATAATTTTTTGTTGTATTTATGTTGTATTAAAGCGAAGTAGGTATATTTTTTCTCTTTTGTGAATTTTTTTGTTGAAATACATAGAACAGACGCATTTTCTTTAAAACTTGTAGGTTTAAATTATTAGCAGTCTTGTAAAGCAAATAGGTAATGGTTTTTCAGTATTATACTGTTGCTTTCGCCCACTAACGTTGTTAAGTGCGAATTATAGTGCAACACTATGCTAACTAGAAACGTTCAAACGTTTAATGGAAAAAATCACAGATTTCCTGGGCTGGCGGGCTGTAAAACAACGAACATGGAGAAAATGCGTAATTTTTAGATCTTGAAAGAAACCCGGGTTGTGACTTGTTTCTAGATTTGGGGTTTTCTATCATTTTATTGTCTTCAGTTCAGCTCGCCAGGAAATTTTGATTTTTGAACACTATAAAAATCCGCTGAGAGAGCGCCATGAAACATGAAACAAAAGTTTTTAGGTATTGATTTTGCTTATCACATTTTTCACTGTTATCAGTGAAAATTTTTTCCGCACATATTTTCAACTTTTTCATGGATTTGGTAGAAATTTACAACAATGTTACGAAAAAGCTTCTGTGTGTTATTTCAGAGCATTTGTAGATCGGCGAACCGACAAACACCTCAACCAATACTCGACTCTTGTAGTTTTACGAAGATAAAAACTGCAGGTTTTCCAAAGCTGAGATATTACGGCACCATTTCTGAAAAGTCAGATGATAATGAAGCTACTAAAACTAAAAAAGTTCAGCCTGGAATTGGTAAATATAAAGTTTTCGATGATTACGACTCTCCCGTGATTTTGGATATTGACGAAGAGAGGCAGCTACGACAAAATCATCCAGAATTATTCGAACACGAAGAAGAAAAAGAAGACGAATTTGTCGGATTAAACCTCGAAAGTAATAGTCGTATTTCTTACACGAATTGCCTCAAGTTACCATTCATTTAATTATACATATTATACCTATATTTTAGGAGGTGTTGAAGGAGTATTTGACATCGAAGAACTAGTCGATATTTTACGTAAAGAAAACGCATTGAATTTATGCGTTATATCAGTGCCTCCAGAACATCAATATGTAGATTACATGGTAATTGTATCAGGGAAATCTTTAAAACATATGACTGCCATGGCCGAATTCATAAGAAAACTGTACAAACGAAAGAAATCAGAGAATGATTATATTCCAGTGATAGAAGGTAAAAAATCTGATGATTGGATGGCCATCGACTTAGGTAAGGAGATATCTTTAAAGACGTATCTTACATCTAAAAATATAATAATTATGTTCTTTTCTTAATGTGAGATTTTTTGTCTTTAGGAAACATAGCTTTGCATTTTCAAACAGAAGATTGTCGTTTGAAATATGATCTTGAAATGTTATGGAGTTTAGGACCAGAGTGTGATGATAAGATTAATCAAAGGGAAGACGAATATATTTCGCTATTGAATCAACATACCGCTATAGCTGACTTAGAACCTTTGGATGCAGAATTACCAAATGCAAGCAACACGCCGGAAAAAGATAGGAATAATTCTATTTTGTAAATGATGTCAACAGATACAAGAAAGATTTTTAAATAGGATACGACGCGAATGAGGAAATTGGGCTTACGCGTGAAAAATTATTTTTTTTTTTTTATGGATTTATACAAGACCTTTTTTAGATAATTTTTTTTACAAGTAAGCCCGGTTTCGTTATGTCATACCACAAATGTAGATTTCACATGTGGTACCAAGAGATTAGGCTTATAATTGACCCGATTTTTGCCTCTGAATTTTTACTAAGTAAATACTGTGTCTTGATGATGTCAATTGTTCACCGTTTTTGTCGTTTTTACAAACAATAAACTGCGTACCAAATTTTGCCAGATTTTCATGATGTAATAATTCATTCGTTCGTGACAATTGAAGTTTCAGTAGCTTTGAAAACAAATAAATCATGAATGTACAGTTTTTTGTAAAGAAATTTCAATTACTTAGGTACATTTAATCGAATTTCGACGACTCGTGTTGATATTTTTTCAGTTTTCTGAATCGTTGTTTCGCAATTTTAGCCATTTTATTATTATCTTTGAAGAATGAAAAAAAAAAAAAAAAAAAAACACCAAAAATACGGAATTTTGGGGTTTTTTTT
>FIZV01002089.1:0-20003 GCA_900050545.1 Trionymus perrisii | reverse complement strand
AACAGAATCAATCGTTTCTGTAGAAGCAGTTCAGAATCTGATAAGAATCTGGATTTTCAGAGAATCGATTCTTGAGAATTTGGTGGTCAAAACGAACAAAGCTACTATCAAAAACTTTATTTCGTTAAATCACTTTCGTTCTAAACGGCGAATTAAAATGAAAATTTTCTCGTGGTAATCGACAAAACCAACATACTATTGAATGGTTTTCTTTTTCAACGGATAAACATGAAAGAAAAGACTGGATTCTCTTTCTATCGTAACAGTATTATATTTATTCGAAACATACATTAATATGTTTTCTTTAAAAAATGCAGTAAACAGCAGAAATCGCATTGTATTTTGGATACATTTTTTTTTTACATAATTAAACACTAATACACGCATCAACCAAAATTCATAGTTTACTTTTTCTTCGCTTGTTTCGCTAATTCTTTAAATATAACTGTTCTTGCTCGAAGCGGTGCCCATTTAAGCCTTGTTATATACCACAACAAACCAAAGACTGGTAATAAGAACATATTCGCCTAAAACACAATAACGTAAATTAAATATAAAATATTATCTCAAAAGTGTATAAGTAGTATTTTTGCTGACTGACTTTCAATCCCATTAATTTTCGTTTTTCCATTTCTGGTTGAGCGCACCAAGAAAGGAAAGTGACAACATCTTTCGTTAACTGACTTTTTGTAGCAGGAGTGCCGTCTTCGTATTCAATAATCTAAAAGTGATTGTTTTTGTAAAAGTAACCTTTTAATTTGAAGTAGGTAAGTATTTATCACCGAAAAATTGAAATATTATATTTACTCCATCATATAATGGTGGAGCCATCGCAATTACACTTCCTTGGAAATACGGATTGTAGTGGCCGTTTTCGGGTACTTCTACACCAGCTGGAGCATCGTGGTAGCCATTCAATAACGAAAATATGTAATCCTACGGAAATGCATCATCATTTTTAAAAATGAAATGGATTCGATGCTTTTTTAAGAAGGAAAAAAATTACTCACTTCCTGACCTTCACGACCCAATACAATCAAAGATAGATCAGGCGGAGCTGCGCCGTTGTTCGCTGCTTTGGCTGCCTCCGGGTTAGCGTATGGCTTTGGTATATAGTCACTTGGTTTACCTGGACGCATAAACATTTCTCCATTGTCGTCAGGGCCGTCTTGTACCTGTCAGAAATAATAACTAATGTAAGTATACGTAACTATGGTAAATTCTTAAAAGAAACAGCTGAGCTAACTTGATATTCGGCAGCTATTTCTTTGATTTCCTCAACGGTGTATGCGACATTGGCCAATCGTCTAAATGGAATAAACTGTAAACTATGACAAGCCGAACATACATTTCTGTACACCTCGAATCCTCTTCGTATACTAAATTTAGAAAAACAGTAGATTAGAATGAATCAAGAATAGATGAAGTTAAGTTGTTACTTGTTACGCACGATGCATGATCGAAAGCACCCAAATGAGGTTTATGAGTCCAAGGGTAGTGAGGAGGGTGACACGGCCAATCGTAGGCTTTGACAGATTGATCTAGAGCCAACATTAGAGCACCAATTCCTCCAGCAGCTACGCCCATTGCTGTGTAAAGCTGAAAATCACCATGCAGTCAACTGCATATTAAATGGTCAAGAACAATAATACATGTCCGGATAATAAAAACTAACCGACTTCTTCATGTTCCATGATGCTGCGGCATCAGTTCTGAAAGTGCAAACCTGAAAAATAGGGAATACAATAACATCCAAACATTGATTATAACACGAACACATCAGAAAGCACTATAAAATGACACTTTGGTTCAAATAACCTTAATCGTTCAAGTAAGAAAGCAATTTTGATAATATGCGGCATATTAAAAGAGGATCAACTCATTGAATGTTGAAACTTGGAAAGTGTGTAGCTACTAGCTAGATAGACAGAAGGTGTAGTTACGAAAATGAAACATGAAGTTACAATTTGAAAGTCCAATGGTTTCGTAGAAACTGCTCAAACTTGGTAATTCTACTCACATAATATAATAAATTAAAATATAGTGAACTTGTATGAAATATCTTTCGTGAAGGTTATAAGAAGCTGTTAACAGTGATAATAGTTATATACCAATATTCCAGATTCGGAAGTGATAATATTCATGAAATTATTACCTGGACAGTGATAGATGGTGAACTGCACCTTAATAATTTAAAATTACCTACTCTACCTACAATTGCCATAATTGAATGAATTATTCGGATTTAACCCGAAAACACAAATTTATGATGTCAAATTGGAGGAGGACTCCTGCTACTAAAATCCATTCATCAGACCCAGACCGTGTGAAAAACGAAGTACCGTATAACTCAACTCACGTTATTTCGAGCTTCAAGAGCTCATCGATGGTCTCATGGAAAGTCACGTTTTATGTTTTGTTTTCTGCGCACCGTACCGCGCATTTTAAGTTTTCAAGCTTTCTTATCGTTTTATCACTTTTTAGTTATTTCTTAAATTTTATTCTTCTTTAAACTTTTAAAGATTCCTGACCCGATAACTTGACTTGAAACTCGACTTGTAATAATTTATAACTTTTTGTTAATATTGAAAGTTATGGTTCCAAGGTGTCAATGAAACGAATACAAATCTTTTCCTGATTTTGAGAGGTAAATAAATTTCGAAATGAATGCGTATTTTGTACGTATTTGTTCATTTTTAAAGAATTTTATTTCATTACAGAATTTAAGTTGAAACCTGGTCCTAATGAATTAATTATTGAAACTCTTGGAGTATTCATTTACCATCATGGGAAGTGAGTATATAATTGATGAGAATGACATACTTTTTCGTTTTCTTTTATATCACATGTATGTACATTTTTTCTATGTTATGTTATAGAAAAATATCCCTGTGACTATTGCGATACTGTGTTATCAAGACTTTCAAATTTAAGGCGTCATATGAAAAGCAGACACGACAAGGAGGTTGAAGACTTCATGAGCAAAGAAAATGAGAAAAGAGCTTTCTTTCAACGCGTTAAAACCCTGAAATGCAGCATTTGTGACGTACAGGGTACAAGACAAGAGTTGGATTTACATTATATCGAATTTCACGAAATAGATTTGAATATCGAACGTATCAGATTCACGGCTCTAAGTACTTTTCATGAATGGAAAGCAGCGATTGAAAAAGAAAATCATTGTAAATATGTAGCTTCATGTGGACGAAAACCGAATCATGAACGATATATGTGCCACCGTTCAGGCGAGTTTAGATCGAAAAGTAAAGGTTTAAGATCTTTGAAAAAACAAGGCTCCAAGAAAATTGGTTCGCATTGTCCTTCAAAAATTATTGTCACGAAAAGGGGTAATATTTGCGATGTGAAATTTGTAAAAACCCATATTGGACACGAAAATGAGCTTTGTCATGTAACATTAAGGCCTGATGAAAGGGCGAAAATCGCAAACATGTTGTCACAAAAAATTCCTCCCGTTATTGTATTAGAAGAAATTAAGGATTCCATGCGTGCTACGAACAAGAGAATAGATTTATTGACGTTGAAAGATTTGTATAATATTTCCAAAGCATTCAAAATCGACATTAAAAGTGATACTAACTCGCAGAACGAAATTGATGTGAGTAAACTTGTGAGTGCTTTAAATAGTTCCGACTTTGAAAATCCAATCGTATATCACAAACCTGTGGGAGAGACAGATGAATTATCCCCTGAACTTCAGTCCGATGATTTCGTTTTAATAATTATGAATCAAATACAAACCGAATTACTGCAACGTCATGTTAAAAATAGTGTTATCCTTGATCGTACATGGAAAATAAGCTACAGTTTACATTTACTTACGTTACTCGTATTGGATGAAAATCATCAAGCGTTTCCGTGCTGTTTTTTATTCACTAATAAGGATGATGAATCTAGATTAAAACTTCTTTTTAAAATTTTACAATCGAGAGTCGGTGCTTTAAAAACGAATGTATTCATGTGTTGCACAGCTGAACAGTATTATAAAGCATGGACAAACGTGATGGGTGCTCCAAATTTTCACACGTATTGCCCTTGGAGTGTAAATCAAACGTGGGTAGCGAATTTACCAAAAATAAAAAATTCCGATAAGCAACGCGAAGTTACTGAAATTCTTAAAAATTTGTCTGAAGAATCAAATACTGAAAAGTTCCCTGTCCTACTCAACGAGGCTGTGCAAAAAATCACTGGAAATGAACAGACTCGACAGTTCGGTCAATATTTTTGCAAGTTTTATTTGCAAAATGTGATGAAATGGGCTCGTTGTTATCAAATTAAATTAGGATTGAAGGATACCAGCGATTTAGAAAAAGCTTGCAAAATCATCAAATGCATATATTTCAATATTAAGAAACACGGTGACTTGAACGATTGTATTCTATTTCTGTATAGATTTTTAAGAGATAAATTATTCAACAAGCGAATGGCTCACTCCAAAGAAGAAGAATGTCGACAACAGCAATACTTGGAACAAAATCATATTACTTCCACGTTAACGAGTTATTCCAACGCGCTCAACGCATCCGGTGGCTGGGTGATAATTTCTTCTCCCGAGAAATCTGTTCATGAAGTCAGAAAACACGATATCGATTGCCAATGCAAAATGTTCTGCGATGAATGTAACGTATGCGTTCACCATTACACATGTTCCTGTACTGATTCCTCTATTTTATGGAATATGTGTCGCCATATTCATTATCTTTGTACAAGTCTGCAACAAAATTTTAATGAAGATAATATCATCGTTGTAAATGATGAAATAGTTACTTTCCTTAATAATTCGACGGTCAGTTCTAATGACGACAACAATGAACAGTTGGAGAAGTATTATCTTTCCGATGAGGAAGACTGTTCTAATGAAGAGGGCGAAATGGATTTCGATGAAACTCTGGCCGATCAATCTCAAATCAAAGCTGTGTCGGAAATCAATGGTATAATGGACGAAATTATATTGAATATGCAAGACGAGGAGGCCAGTACATTTGTTATTAATAATCTGAAAAGTATCCTCGAAGTTTTAAAAACGAAACATAATAGTCCATTAACAGGTATTGTTGTTGATTGATGTTTGTATGTAAGTAATTATAAGAAGTGATTCACGTTTAATTAAATTTTTTCCATGTATCTTTATTTTCACTTGAATTCGTTGAAAGCTAAAAGTTGACTCTGAAAGTATTACGAAATTCATTGCTGGCAATTAAAAATTTTCTAGAGTAAGAAATAAGAATACAGCTGGACTTTTTCCAGAAGCGATGGCAGCTTAATATTTTTTCGATATTCAATGTGAGCAGAGTCTACAGCATTTGGTTGATCACTACATTTAAAAACGGATCAAAGAAGTACGCACAAAATTAAATAAGTTTATTATCATTTCAATTCGAGTTAGTTCCAAGATATTGCAAATTTCGCAACATTCAATATAAATACATTACAAATGTCATTGAAAATTTACAACAAGGTTAATAATGAAAAGAAAAGTTCAAGATTTCCATCTGAGTGCGTTTCTAAATGAACCCAAAATTTTTATAGAGCAAAATATATAGGTATTATATATATTTTTTGATACGCTATTAAAAGCAGATACTTCAAACTTGAACCCGGGTGTTGTATCAACGGATTCCTTCATATCTTACAATTTACTATTAGAATTACCTACTTTTAGAAATGTTGGTATTCAATTTCCGTAAGCTCATAATATAAAAATTAACACATTTCAAAAATATGTACCAGCACTTTCAAGTCGTGTCTGAAAAATGACAAGTAACACAGCCAAAAACTTTTTCAGGAAACATGTGCGAGGATTACTCATTTCCGGAAAGCGTACCTATTTGCAGCAAATCTCATATAAAGCTACCTATACTTGAACATACTTGCATTCTATCCGTTGACCTGGTACTGAGTTAATACTAATAGGGTGAAATTGAAATTATTTGATCATTTCTCTTGGAAGTATAGTTTACGTTAAACATACACAATTAAATATTATACATGAATACAAATGGTACTTACAAAGATTACGACTAGATACGTTCTCAGTCTTAATAATACGGTCAACGATTAACGTAGGTATTCAATTTCTTAACTGATTACAGTTTTTGATATTCTCGATACTGCCCGAAAGAAATTCAAGAAAAAAATACGTAGGTAATTTATTCTGAATAATTAAACACGTTCAACGTTTATAATACCTATCGAAAAATGACGAGTACTTTCATTTAGAAAATAAAATAATTGAATGGTGTTTTAAACAAGTTGGAGAAATGATCAAATTTATAAACTTAGGTCGATTACCGATTAGTAAAATTATGATAAACTATTTATAACATTTTGATGGACGCTTTCACTCGATATGAGTACTTTCGCACGAGAAACACATCAGCAGATAGAATTGAACCATTCTACATTGTGATACATAAATAAATTAATAAAAGAGATCAACAAAAGACTGCGATTAAAAAGTGAAGTTTTTCATAATACTGTACACTAAAGCACCGAAGATGAAAGTCACATTTTTTTCAACTCTGAGGTTTTTACGTTTTTTGATTTTTTGACCCTTGTAGGTTCATAAACTATGAAAATCTTGAAGTCGAAAAAAAATGGACTTCCATCTTCGGTGCTTTAGTGTACAGAATACTTCGATTTATTTTTATTTATTTTTTCAATCAATTGAAGACGGCCAAAAGTTCATGAGAAATACTATTGAAACCAAGTATCAGAATAACAATCAAAAATAAAGAGACATTACACAAAAATGTGAGGCATTTGTTGAACAGTGTCGTTTTTTCTTAATAAATATTATTGCTTCTAGTAAAATTAATTTGTTTAAATGAAAAATAACGTTAAAAATATTTTTATAATTTCATTCAGTTGTTCAATAAATGAAAGTATAAAATTGATTTTTTTTCATGTTTCAAAATAGAGGAGTACTCGTATAATGAAAAAATACAAATATTTACGACGCGTTCATTCGCAGTTAATAGAAAATTACCGGTTGTAAACTGAATTTTTAAAGCATTTTATGCACATTTGTTTGAATATACCAAGTTTACTGTGTAACTTGTACCATTCGTTTTAATTTAAAATTAATTTAAAATCCGATTTGGTAAATAAAATTCAATAACAATACATTCAGAAACAATAATAAATAACAAAATGAAAAAAAAATACAATATGTACAAATAAATACTTCAAAAACTATCAACGTAAGTAAAAAAATTCGTTGATAAAATATTAAATTTAAAACATTTGCATAATGAATTTTCAATATTTCTCGAAAATTACTCTACATATATACAAAAAAACTTTACTAATTTGTTGATTCAAATACTCAACACGAAATAAAAAAAAAGGAAAAAAAAAGAATGTACGCAAGAATTAATATGAAAATATCCGTACCAGAACTGTGTAAAATGCTCGCTGGGCATATCTTATACATATCTGAAAATATATCAAGGAGGAAAAAAAAATTAAGACAAGCGTAAAATTATATTCAAGTAAATTATAATTTTTTCTTACCTTATTTCTAACACTATGAATCACGAAAAGTGGTCAATTTCATTTTCAATTCGTGGCGTTTAATTTCTTGGAATATTTTTTCTACTTCTATCGGAGATATAAAGCTCGATTCTCGTAATAAGGTAAGAAAAACACCACCAGAAGTACGACGACGAATTCCATTCTGTCAAGTCAACAGAAACGAAAAATGTGATAAAGAGGTAAGTTTTGAATTTTATTTTAAAATTAGGTACGGTTTTCCTCACCTGTACTAAAATTCCTCCATTTGCTTCTTTTAGTCTAGTTTCTTGAAATAATCTAACAGCTTTCTTAACGCCCAAAACGGAGACTACTTTACCTAGAAATTCAGGTATAAACGCGTAAGGACAATAGACAAAAGCCAAAAGGGTATGACGGTTTTTAGGTACTTACTTATTAAGTATACTTTCTCTTCATTAAGTTTTGCAGCAATATCATTGGCAACTACTTCCGGAGGATCCATCACAGTAACCGATAGAGGAGGTAGGTCTTTACGACTAGGATCATTTTTCTTAACCAAAGTATGCCTTGTCACATGTTGGATTGATTGTTGAAGAAGTGGATTTGGATTTTGTTTGAGAACGGGCTTTGGTTGCGCTGGTTTTGTTGGTACCGATACTGGTTGTTGAGGTGATGGAGTCGTTGGAGCTGGTAATGTTGGTTGCTGTGGTTGTTGCTGTTGTTGTGGCGGTTGAGGTTGTTGCGGCTGTTGTTTATTAGCAGTCCATACATATTTACTTCGGTCTACAAATCTAAAATTCGAAGAAGAATAATCTTGGGTGAAAAAATTCTACATCACCAAACTAGAATACGTAAATTACGTAATGCACTGAAAAAGTATAATTGATGTTTCATGCATACGTGGTTACGTACCTATTATGTGATGGAGAGAATGGTGTCACTGAAGCCCGTCTATAGGTATTCCTAGCCATTTGACTGGAGCCGTTATACCCAAAGCGTACTGAATTTGGATCAGTCCTACTAGGGTAAATTGCAGGATTTCGGTAATATCGTGGACGATGCATAGTACAAGCACAGCTTGAGTCTGTAAATTTCGTGAAAACGATGACGATGTAGATTTCCGAAAATAACTAAAACTTATTTCACGTGTGTGTTGATAACTTTACATTGATAGATTAATTTTGATTTTTTACAATCCTGACAAAACGTTACCCTTAGGGGAGCCCATACTCACCAAAATTTCATATAGGCACTATCACTACAACAATTGAATAATTTCAACTTATGTTTCGATCCTTGTGGGTGGTCGGTCTCAAACAGTGAAAATTGAAAAGAAATGTTTGAATTTAACTACTCGGTATTTCCAAAATGAAAAACTATTACTTTTAAAACGATGTTAATAATGGTAAGTTGACTCTAACCAGAAACAAAGAACAATGAAGAACTTTTCATTTTTGATAACAGAAAACAGAAAATTTTTCCAAGGATTTTGCTTGCAAAAAAATGGGATTTTCGGATTTTCTCTCCAATGCAAGTTGTTTTTTGTGACATTGGACAGCCAATGAAATTTTTTGTATTTTTTTTATCTTTTAAAATTAGCCAATCACAAATCAGTAAATTCTTCATAGGAGGAAAATTTTGTAAACTTCTTACTTTACATATTTTTTTTGTGATTTCAGGTTTATTTACTTCCTTATCATTTTTCACAATTTGTCGAAAACAATTAGTCGAAAATGAAACATGATTTTCCAAACCGACGTGCGGAAAATAATCAAGAAATTTGTACGAGATCTCGTTTTATTTATTTTGTTTCTAGTTTATGTCTGTAGCTGAATATTTTTACTCTTCTCTCTTACATCGACGATTATTTTTTGTGTGAGTAATTTTTATTTAATTAATGATTTATGTCACCAGTTTAAGTATGTGATTCATCTCATTCGTTTTCAATTTTCATGTCACGCGTCCATTATTTGTTTAGCTTAAATGGAGGAAGAAATCGCCGGAAAAATTTTGAACTTCTTACGAAAACCTAGTAAAACTACGGTGAATGATGTTGAATCGAATTTACTCATTTCTTCTCCATCATCGAGATGTGCTTTAGAAAATGGAAGTAATACCAACTCTGATGATCTCTTATCACAAGAAGATCAAGACGAAATGTTTGAATATTTCGCTCAAGGCAATGCTCTATTCAGTATGGATTTTTCTTTTACTCAATATGTGTCTCAAAGCGTCGATAGATTCCATGAAGTGAAAATTAGTGATTATAAAGAGCGTAACAATGCTATCCTCAATGAAAGACAAATGATCAGTAAAAGGTGAAAATAATTTTTACTTTAAATTTACACTACTCTTTCTAACTTGAACACAACTATTTTAGTCACAGTATGTGGATGAAATTCTGTTCTTTCATGGAGGAGTGTCACGAATGTGAAGTAGATATGCGAGAACGATTAAGTGAATTAAAATCAGATGTATCGTCATTTACTGGTAATATAAAAAAATATATTCTTTTAAAATCGTCCATTTTTCTTTGAGGTGAATATAAATTTGTTTCACTTTTGTTCATAGGTATTAGTGAAGAGTCTGAATCACTCGAGATCGCGACTTTAACCATATTTAATTTATATTTGAAAGAAAAAACATCGACCAATAGAAAAGAAGAACTGCAAAGGATATTTAATATCTCTGATTTTAAAAACATATACAAAGTTACGAATGTAAGTAACCATGTCCCATGTCTCACATGTTTTAACCAGCTTTATATGTCACTGAAAAGTTTTTTTCCCTCTAGACTATCAATGGTATATTAAAATTATTCACAGAAAAACGACTAGAAGATTTCAACATTAGATGGAACGAAGTATTTAAGGATCGAGTCGAGGATTTGGAAACTTTTCTCAATTCAAAATCTACTAAAGAAAAAGAAAGCGCAAATAATAGTTTTACGAGTAACAAATCTATCAGTAAACAAGAAAACTGGAAAAATTTGAAAAAATTTGGTATCCCCGAGTCTTCCGATAAGATTACGTTACTGAAAGAAATTCTTTTCGAGGAACGATCAAACGATCCCTTTGTGAAAATGGTCGTTGAAAAGAAGGAATGTTTCAATGGAAGTGAGAATCAAGACGTATCCGATGAACTCGTCACATTATGTATTAATATAGCTTTAAAAGGTTGTGAAACAAAAAATGGTACTGGTGGAGATGATGGTATTTACAAAACGTTTATCGTGTGTAGAATGCCTGTAGAATCAGTAGTTGATGAATTAAACAA
The DNA here is from genome assembly GCA_900050545.1 of Trionymus perrisii. Lineage (NCBI taxonomy): Eukaryota > Metazoa > Arthropoda > Insecta > Hemiptera > Pseudococcidae > Trionymus > Trionymus perrisii. The sequence goes on along the minus strand of FIZV01002089.1, from coordinate 9,215 downwards.
AGATATTATTCAACAAATGCTGTTGAAAAAATTGAAAAAATGTTTGAAAAATGAAAGACTCAAGTCGAGATTCAAAAACGATAGGAAGAAAATTTTTAAAAGAGTCAAGTCTAATCATCATCGATCGCCTTTTACCTACGATAATGAAAACGACACGTGTGATAGTCAGCCAAAAACAGAGTCTAATATAGTAAGTAAATGTTTATTTTTTCCGAATTTGCCTAAGAATAATCTTAATAAGTTTGTTTTTTTTTAGTATGGTAAAAATTGGATTGAAAAACAATTGAAAGGAATTTCAAGTGAAGAGATTAGCGAATCCATTAATTATAAGTTGGTAGTTCTGGCTTTATTAGACTTGATCATGTCTAGATTATCAGCCGAGGATTTAGAATTTCAAGTAATTCGATTATTCAAACTTCACATTTTTTGTTTTATTTCATTTTTTCATCCACATTTCGTCAATTGTCTGATTTTAGTTGAACGATGTTTTTGGTCCTAAAAACGAGAGTTTTGTTAAAGATTTACTCGATCATCGCGAAAACATTCAAAATCATTGCAAATCTTTTGCTAAAAAAAGAAGTAAACTATAATTACATTTTTTTATTTTGGAAGAGGATGTACAAATTTAAAACTTTTTTTTTCAGGTGTTCAATCATTATCTTTTATGGAGCTAGATAAATTCCGCGAATTACTAAATCAACAGACCCTGGGAAATGGAAACTTTTGCGAAAAGTTGGTATCTTTTTGAGAGCAAGCATTAACGGTGGATACTCTATTGCGGATTATGTCATTCACTTGTACTGAAATAATGATTTCTAGGTCTCCGAAATCAGATTATTATCAATCAACTGATGGACGCAAGATCGCAAAGAACACTGATAGCATTAAATCGACCGTTTCAAGGAGTAGAAAAGTTGCATATCCCAACGTGTACGATTCTAATACGGACGCGAAATTTTCAGCTGGTATTTTGTTTTGTTGCCTTTTTTACGTTTGCGTTTCTATATTTTAACTGTCAAAAATTTTAGGTTTCATTTCTGGAACCAAAATAATGTTACCTGAGAATCACAGACGAAAAGATAATAAAATGTACGAAGAGGTCTATATTCCCGTTTCACCTCCGGCGTTACCAAGTAATTTAGAAATGGGAAGAGTTTCTATTTCATCTTTAGACAAGGTACAGATTTCTTTTTAATAAATTTTAAGTATGATGGTCAACTTCGGTCTTATTTTCAGATCGGCCAATCTGCTTTCCACGGTATTCAATCTCTAAACACTATACAATCGATTGTTTTTAAAACGGCATATTACTCGAATGAAAATTTGCTAATTTGCGCGCCCACTGGAGCCGGTAAAACTAATATTGCGTTGCTTACCATGGTTCACGAAATAAAGCAAAATATAGAACACGGCGTTTTGAATAAAGATAATTTCAAGGTAACTCATTTAGAATACATATTGTATTAGGAATTTTTACGATTTCATTAATTTTGTCGTACATATAGATTATCTATATTGCACCAATGAAAGCTTTGGCTGCCGAAATGACGCAAAATTTCAGTGTTAGATTAAAAGAGTTAGGAATAAACGTTAGAGAGTTGACCGGAGATATGCAACTTACAAAAAAAGAAATCGCAAATACGCAGTTGTTAGTCACAACTCCTGAGAAATGGGATTTAGTGACAAGAAAAGGAGACGGTTCGTTTTATACCTCTCGTTTTATTTATACTTTATCGATCTTTTCTAAGTTGCTTATTGTTTTCAGGTGATACTACTCTTTCAAGCCTGGTTAAATTATTGATAATAGACGAAGTTCATTTATTGCACAGTGACCGCGGACCTGTAATAGAAGCATTAGTATCAAGAACCTTGAGACAGGTACAATATAATTTGCTCGATGTTGCAAAATTTCATCTGCGAAAAAAAAAAACAAGTTTTATTTCAATATCAATTTATTAGGTTGAAACATCCCAGAAAATGATCAGGATAGTCGGTCTTTCAGCCACTTTACCTAATTATCACGACGTAGCTGTGTTCTTAAGAGTAAATCCGCAAGTTGGATTGTTCTTTTTTGATTCACGATTCCGGCCGGTTCCTTTGAGTCAACGTTTCGTCGGTGTAAAATCTAGGAAACCAGCTCAACAAAATATGGAGATGAATCAAGTCTGTTACGATACGCTCTTGCCGGTCATTAGAGAAGGAATGCAGGTAATGTAGCCGAACTGCCTTCGGCGTCACTATCGAGTATCATTTTCAGGACATTGTCGACGTTTAATTTTTTAGGTAATGGTATTTGTTCATGCTCGAAATGCCACAATGAGGACGGCTACGGTGTTGAGAGAAACAGCTCAACAAAAAGGACATTTATCTTTGTTCGAATGTAAAGAAGATTCTAAAATTCAATCGAAAAAAGTATTTGATCGGGTTAAATCCAAGCAATTGGGAGAACTTTTATCGTATGGATTTGCTGTTCATCATGCCGGATTATTACGCCATGATAGGTAGGGAGTAAGTTATAAGATTTTTCAAAATTTAAATTTTGAATTGTAAAACCTTCGATAATTTTCAGATCAATAGTGGAAGATTGCTTTTCTAAAGGAATGGTTAAAGTACTTGTTTGTACGGCTACCTTAGCTTGGGGAGTCAATTTACCAGCAAACATGGTTATTATTAAGGTGAGTATTTGTGTTACTCACTTGGTTTGTTAAAATAGTAATGTCATTAGATTTATTTTCTCTACTTAGGGAACTGAAATTTATGACGCTAAACACGGTTCATTCGTTGATCTCGGTATTCTGGATGTTTTGCAAATTTTCGGAAGAGCGGGTAGACCTCAATTTAACGAATTTGGCGACGGAGTTATTATCACCTCCCATAATAAACTTCATCATTATTTATCATTAATGATGAATCAATTCCCGATAGAAAGTAGATTCATTTCCTACTTGTCCGATAATTTGAACGCCGAGGTATTTCCATTTTTGACTTCTTTTTTTTTAGTATTTTGCGTGTGATTATTCAACAACGTTGTATTTTCAGATCACGTTGGGCACCATTAATAGTATCGATGATGCGATAGAATGGTTAAGCTACACTTACTTGTTTGTCAGAATGAAAATAAATCCTCAGGAATATGGCATTAATTATACCGATGTCGAAGTAAATTCATATTCTTTTTCGTAGGTAAAATAATATCTATTATCAAGATTAATCGAGAAACTTTTCGTAGAATGATTACACGTTATTTAATAAAAGAAAAGAACTCATCGTACACTCGGCAAAAATTTTAGATAAATTGCAAATGATCAGATACCACGAAGAAATTGGAAAATTGTCACCGACAGGTATGCTTCTTAATAAAATTTAATTTACCGAGAGGATACTAAGTATATTTTATATGGTGAAATTTTCAGATTTGGGACGTACCGCGAGTCATTTTTACGTTAAATACGATACGATAGAGATTTTTAACGAATTATTGAAACCATTTATGACTGAATCAGAAACATTAAAAATGTTAGCTCAAGCTACCGAATTCGACCAATTAAAAGTAAGTTATTTCACGAAACCCTCGTTTTTAATTTCTATTAATTCACTTTTTCTTTATCCAGGTAAGAGACGAAGAAATGGACGAATTAGATCAACTTCAACGACAGTATTGCGAGTATGATGTTACCCTCGGAAGCGAAAATATTCATGGAAAAGTGAATATTCTTTTGCAAACGTATTTGTCTCGCGGTCACGTTAAATCGTTCTCTTTAGTATCAGATTTGGCGTATATTTCTCAGGTAATATCCTCTCTTGTTACCGAAACATTTAGGATGGCCAACTCGCAATTTCCTATAGTGTAGCTAATTGGAATTTTTAAAATGCTGAATGTACACCCAAATAACTTTTTCTTTGCATAAAAATATTTTTTTCATCCGAAAAAATTCAGAAAATTTCCCTCTTGAAAAAATTAAAGAACTTTTTTTTCTAAAAAATTTAAAGGTTCTCTTCTTCAAAAAAAATTGACAATTTTTTACCTATTCCTTTAATTTAAAAAATTTGAAAGAGTTTTATTCCAAAAAAAAAAAATCAAAATTGATAGATTTTTTCCCTAAGTAGTTAAAAGTAAAAAATTGAGTTTTTTTGGCTATTTTTTTTTTACTTTAAAAAAAGTGAAAAATTTTAATTCCGTGAAAATTTAGATTTTTTTTCTTTAAAAAATGAAAATAACAGAAATTATGTAACGTGTATTTTTTTTACATTTTTGGAATTTTCTATGAAATTTTTGGTGAAACTGCAGTTCCGGCCTTGAAAACATTGCTAACTTGTAATGAAAATTCATCCTCTGATTTTTTCACAGAATGCCAGTCGTATTATGAGAGCGTTATTTGATATTGTATTAAGACGTAATAATCCTCTTTTGGCCGGAAGATTCTTACAAATTAGTCAAATGTTCGAACGGCAACAATGGTTTTTTGAATCTCCCCTTCGTCAGTTTGTTACTATATCTCAAGATATTATCGAAAAAATCGAAGCGAGAGATATAACTATCGATAAGCTGAAAGAAATGGATGCTAAAGAAATAGGTAAAGTAAACATTTGGAAAGAAAAATTGAATGTACACATATTGTTGTTATTAATCTAGATTTATCTTATTTTTCACAATCTGCCCTTATTTTTAGGAGAATTTATCAGGCACGCTAAAATGGGTACTTATGTGAAAAAATGTGTCGAAGAGTTTCCAATATTACTATTGAATGCTATTGTACAGCCGATCACTCGAGGTGTACTGAGAGTACGATTAAATATTCGAGCTGAATTTACGTTAGTGTTCGTTGTAAAATGGTGCACTTGAAGCGATGATCAGTTTCATTAAAAAATATTTTTCACAGATGGAACGATAGAGTGCACGGTAAATCAATGGAACCTTTTTGGGTTTGGGTAGAAGATCCGGAAAGTAATTTTATATATCATTCGGAGTACTTTTTCATGTCTAAGAAACAAGTTAGTTTGACGAGTTTTGTCACATTATTCGTTGTATTGAACTATCGTACTTTACCTAATTATTTTCAGGTAATTAAACGAGAAGTGCAAGAATTGGCGTTTACCATTCCTGTCCACGAACCTTTACCTTCTCAATACGTTATACGTGTACCAAGCGATAGATGGATAGGTTCGGTATCTCAAACTTCCATTTCTTTACAAAGTATCGTGCTGCCCGAATTACATCCAGTTCAAACAGGTTTGATTTTTGAAAATTTATTGAAATATTTTTCCAAATTTCAAGCTTCTGTTTTTGTTTTTTAGAGTTATTGCCTCTGCAGCCGTTAGCAGTTACTGCCCTGCAGAATCCAGATTTTGAGGGATTATACAAATTTACTCATTTTAATCCAATTCAAACGCAAATATTCCATTGTTTATATTATACCGATAATAATGTCTTGCTTGGAGCACCAACCGGTTCGGGAAAAACCATTGTAGCCGAAATTGCATTCTTCAGGGTATTCAAACAATATCCGGATGCTAAAGTAAATCCAAATAATTCTTAATTTATTTTATTGAAATAATATCAAGACGATTGGTATCAATTGTTGAAATTCATTTTTTAGGTTGTTTATATCGCTCCGTTGAAAGCACTCGTAAAAGAACGTATGAGAGATTGGAAAATAAGGTTTCAAAAAAGACTGAAAAAAGAAGTCGTTGAATTAACAGGCATGTGTTTTGAATCAAGTCCAAATGGTGCATCTCATTTGCCACTAAAGTAACGTATTTTTTTTTTTTATAGGTGACGTAACCCCCGATATACAAGCCATCTCGTCAGCTTCCATTATCGTAACGACTCCTGAAAAATGGGACAGCATATCACGTAGCTGGCAAACTCGTAATTATGTAAAAAAAGTCGCGCTTATCGTGATCGATGAAATTCACCTTTTGGGTGAAGACCGTGGCCCTGTATTAGAAGTTATAGTTTCTCGAACGAATTTCATCGTTTCTCATACCGAGAAAAATATTCGTATTGTTGGATTATCGACTGCTTTAGCCAATGCACAAGATTTAGCTAATTGGTTAAGAATAGACGAAGTATGTCATTTTTTCATTACGCAGTGTGGTATAAAAATCCTGATCGGTGGAATAATTTTCGACTGGAACCTTTAAAAAAATGTACCTTCGATTAGAATTTCGAAAAAATGATGATTTTTGGAATACCCTGCCACGGTAAAAAGATCTTTCTATATCTGTTTGAAATTTTCCCCACCGAACGAGAGTTTTGTATCATAATCTACGCTTATCATTATAATTATTTTAGAAGAAAAAAGAAAAAACTGCTTAATTTTTTTCTAGATGGGAATGTACAATTTTAGACCATCTGTTAGACCTGTACCGTTGGAAGTTCATATTAGCGCATTTCCCGGAAAATATTATTGTTCACGAATGGCCTCTATGAACAAACCCGTTTTCCATGCTATCAAACAATATTCGATTTCTCAGCCTGTTTTAGTTTTCGTATCTTCTCGAAGACAAACTCGTCTTACGGCTATGGATTTACTCGCACACTTGGCCTCTGAAAATAATCCTAAGCAGTGGTTAAAGATTAAAGATCACGTAATTGTCTATTATAAAATGCCACGTATGCGTTTGAATGAACATTTTTGATGAGATATTCCAACACGATGGCATATTTTTTCGTTTCAGAAAATGAATAAAATATTGGAAACTATCAAAGATGATAATTTAAAGATGGTGCTAGGTTTTGGAATCGGTTTACATCACGCTGGTCTTCAAGAAGGAGATCGTAAAATTGTGGAAGAATTATTTGAACATCAGCACATTCAAGTACACTATTAATTATTTATTATAGAAGTATCAAATAAATGAAATTAACCTTCAAATCGTCTCGCAGGTATTGATCGCGACTGCAACATTGGCTTGGGGAGTAAATTTCCCAGCGCATCTGGTTATCGTTAAAGGAACCGAGTATTACGACTGTAAGAGTCACCGCTACGTCGATATGCCTATTACAGATATTTTACAAATGATGGGAAGAGCTGGTCGACCCCAGTTTGATAAATCCGGCATCGCCGTCGTTATGGTTTGTTTTTAATTCATTTGCGGGAAAAACTTGAATCTGTGTAGTAAAATTTACTATAGCAATGTAAACTTTTTAAGGTACACGATGTGAAAAAGAATTTCTATAAAAAGTTCCTCTACGAACCGTTCCCGGTCGAATCTAATCTTTTGGCTGTGTTACCGGATCACTTGAACGCTGAAATAGTTGCCGGGACGCTTAAAACATGCCAAGATGCCGTCGACTATCTCACGTGGACGTACTTCTTCCGCAGACTTCTGCAAAATCCTACATTTTACGAAATTCCGTCTGTGAAACCAGAAGGCGTCAATGATTTCTTGAGTAATTTGATCAAATGTGCAGTTACGACGTTACAACACTCACTTTGTCTCACGTTAGACGAGGTAATTTTGAGTCACGAAGAGTGTTGATGATCAATTTGAAGTTTCCACGTGTTTATTTGTGCAGGATGATCGTACTTTGTATCCTACGACTTTCGGCCGTATTGCTTCATATTATTATATTAGTCACAAAACTATGTTGCATTTCGCAAACACGTTGAAAGCAGAAATGAGTATCGAAGATTTACTTCACGCCCTATCGCATGCTTCCGAATATAACGAAATTCCGGTCCGTCACAATGAGGAAATTTATAACGCGTAAGAGTCGTAACATTTTACAGATCCGAATTATCGTGATTATTTCTAAAGAAGACTGAATTGGTAACTTTTTTATGCATGTAGCGAATTAGCAAAATACTGCCCAGTAAAAGTAGACCCAGCTACATTCGATTCTCCGCACACAAAAACACACCTATTACTACAGGCCCATTTTTCTCATCTTGTTTTACCGTGCACCGATTATCAAACTGATTTGAAATCAGTTCTCGATCAATCCATCAGAATTTTACAGGTAAAAAAATAATATTAATGTGGAACTAGGTTGAAGTTTTTAATGCAAATTGTATTTCTTGAACTGTAATCGTAGGCCATGATTGATGTTTGCGGTGAACGGGGTTGGCTGATTTCTACCCTTCGGGCTCAACAACTTATACAGATGTTTATTCAAGGTCGTTGGATAACTAATCATCCTCTATTAACTTTACCTCATATAGAACAGCGACATGTACATTTATTTACCAAAGACTACCCCTTGCCTCCATCTTTGCCAGCGTTACGTGAACTAGTATGTAATAATTATGCAGAATTACTGAACATGTTACAGAACGAATTCACCGAAACTCAGATTAACTCGGTAGGTATTTTTTACACAAGATTTGAAGCACTAAGATGGTCAATCTATATCTTTATTCATTTTTCAGATTTACGAAGTGTTATGTAATTTGCCCAAAATTCAAATCAATTTTTCAATGTCTGAATCTATCAAAGAAACGAAATCGGACGAAGAAGAGGTAACGTGTATAAATTAAAGTAACTTTCGCACTCGCACGATGAGTTTCTAAAGGATATAATTATTTGATTTTCAGCCAAATATCCCTCCAAAAACTGAAATACTTGATTTAAGGCATCCCATTGCAGTTCAGCCAGGAAAAGAATACGTGCTTAATTTAAGAATGACTCAATTGACCGATAGAAAAGATGCACGAGTTCATGCTCCAAGATTTCCTAAGCCTAAAGATGAAAGCTGGTTCCTTACGTTGGGTTGTGGTAGGACGAAAGAATTATTGTCAATGAAAAGGTTTACTTTTGGACGAAGACAAGAAGTTTTTCATAATTTAGTTTACAATGTTCCTAGCAATATACGTAAGCTATAGTTTGAAATCTGTTATACTGAATCGTAGGTGTTCGTTTATAATTTTTTTTTTTTTTTCGTTTTTGTAGGTCGAGAAATGATCAGTATCTACCTCATGTCCGATTCGTACATCGGATTAGATCAGCAGTATAACCTTACGTTGGATATTGCAGTTTAAAAACATTGTGATGACGATTTTTTTACGTTTTCGTTACGTAGATTATTTTGCATATTTTTGTTATCGATTTGAAAATTAAAATAAAATGTAATTTAATTTAAATTTTATTTAAAAAATGTATAAAAAAACAAACAATAGTAGTCATAAAAAAGTGTAACACATTAGGTCCGTTCGATGTTCTACAGAATTGTTAAATCTGTACAGAATCTGTAAATTTGTTAAATTTGAAAC
>FIZV01002082.1:0-10616 GCA_900050545.1 Trionymus perrisii | reverse complement strand
TTTGAAAATTTGTCAATTTTGGAAAATTTGTCAATTTTGGAAAATTTGTCAATTTAGAAAAATTTGTAATTTTCAAAAAAATTTGTAGTTTTTAAAAATTCAACAATTTTGGAAAATTTTGAAAAATATGTCAATTTTGGAAAATTACCAAATTTTTAAAAGTTTGTCAATTTTAGAAAAATTTGTCAGTTTTGGAAAATATGTCATTTTGGAAAATTTGTCAATTTTGGAAAATATGTGAATTTTGGAAAATTTGACAATTTTTAAAAGTTTGTTAAATTTGGAAAAATTTGAAATTTTTAACAAGTCACCAATTTTAGAAAATTTTGCAATTTCAAAAAAAAATCAATTTAGAAAAATTTGTCAGTTTTGAATAAGTTGCCAATTTTAGAAAATTTGCAAATTTTTAAAAGCTTGTCAATTTGGAAAAATTTTGCAATTTTTGAAAATTTGTCAATTTGGAAAAATTTGTCATTTTAGAAAAAGTTGCCAATTTTTAAAAATTTGTCAATTTCGGAAAAATTGGCAATTTTTAAAAATTTTGCAATTTTGGAAAATTCGTCAATTTTAAAAATTTTAAAAATTTTGAAAAATTTAACTATATTTTTAAAAAGGTAATGATTTTTGAAAATTCCGCAATTTTTGCAAAATCTACTTTTGTATATCAGAGAAATCCAGAAAACTCAACGACATAGGGAAATTTGAAATAAATTTTTGAAAAATTGGCAGTATGGCAGTTTACGTAATTCAACAATTTTTTTAAAAGTGAAAAAAAGTTACTCTTACTTTTAAAGAAGTTCTAACCCTCTAATTTTTCAAACATGGTACAGTTCTTCAAAAAATTTTAATTTTCAATTCATAAAACACCCCTCTCCTCCTTTGAAAAAGTGGCACTGTAATGTACCAACATATTTTCCTCTCAGAATCGGCCCTGATTTTCATTGAAAATTTTCTCCAAAAAATTCTTCATAACAGTTTCCGATAAGGATAAAAAAAATACCTATCATTTCAAATTAAAATTATATTGAAAAACAAATGTTAGAAAAGTTTTACTAGGTATGACATTTTTTTAGAAAATTGCAAGAAAAATCATTTTAAAAACACTTTTACGTCCCCTTTTTTTCAGAATGAATTTTTTTCTTCCAACAAAATTATATTTGGAGAAATTTTTTTGAAATATTTTTTTGTACAAATCTCTCGTTTTCTTCAAATTTTCTTTTGAAAATTTCTCTTATAAAAATTTTTTGAGAAATATCTCATAAAAAACTGTTTGAGAAAGACGCTTAATTTCTTTCATTTCTTGAATAAAAAAAAAAAACAGAAAAGAGAAAAAAAAGAAAAAAATTTCAAGTTTTTTTATATAAAGATTTTTTATTAAAATTCTCTTGAAAAAAATTACGATTATCAAAAGAAATTTTCACCAAAAAATTCCCCAAGAAAATAATCTTGAAAAGTTTTGTTAAGAAATTCTTGGATTTTCTTTGCAGAAGAATTTCTATGAAATTTCATTTTGAAATTTTGGAAAAAAATCTCCAATATCTTGAAAGGTTTTTTTTTTTTTTTTCAAGAAATTCTTTCATGATTTTTTTTTTTCAATTTTCTTAAAAAATGTTACTTAAAAAAAAATTTGATGAAGTTTTTTGTTAGCGGTACTCCAAATCTGAAATATTCGTCACCACTGGCGGACACCCTGTATTTCCAATCTCAAACTACAAAGCCCTGCATGCTGCAATTTTCATATAAATTCGAAAACTTTAAACCGATTCCGGTAGTAATCAATTTTGCGAGCGTTTTATAGCGAAAGCGAGCAGTCGTACGCTAAATTAAACGCTGGGATTTGGAAAATTGCCCCAAACCGTGTGTAATGTACCGAAGAAATGTACTTTTTCTCTAAGAAACGATCGTCGTTTCAGATGTAATTACCGCTAAATGTGGTTTTCAGCCTGATCTTCAGTTTTCTCACCCTTCTCCCAGTTCGAGGTTTCGGAAAAATTTTCACGGTACCTAGTACGTAGTACAAAGCCTATAATTATTTCAAATGATTTACTATCTTCGTCCGTCCATTGTGTGCGGTATTTCTACACAGAAAGTACTTACAAGCGCGCCACTGTTATTTTAATGTAATTAAATTGTCGTAAAATTTTCAACGCGAGTATAGATGTATCAGTAGTACATACTCAGATAGGTGCACGTTCTCAAGAATATGCGTAAGTAAGTAATTTATAATGTAGATAGGTAATAGGTATGTGTGCACTTACGTTGGCCAATTTTTAATTGCGGAAGTTCCGTGAGAATGCAGGTATTTAGGTAATTCGAATGTAGCATCATGCTCGTTCGTATCTGTTTCTTTACGTACCTATATAAATTAGCTCGTGGATATCTACTCCTCTAGCTCATACTCGTATGTAGAGTAACGGAACCGCAGAAAATTATGTAAAAATCAAAACACGACTAAATTACCAGCTCAGCGATCACCCACTTAATGCAATCTGCGTCCAGCGTTCGTGCAGATGGTATAATAATAATCGCATAATTCGGATCGTAAATCAAAATCGTAATAAAAGAGCGGATAGTTGGTATAGATTGCATTTGGTAATATTTAAAACATCGGCTCGAGTTGTTTAATAAATGAATATCTATTTAGAGTACCTAGTCGCTCGAGATCTGGTGCACTGGCGTAGGCAATAAACAGCGGAGCCCGTAAAGAGCATCTATATTTCCAGATTATTACATTGTACTTAATGGAGGATAATGTACGGCGGCTGGGTAGATTTACGATAATTGAGGCCATTTTTAGATCGACGTAGCGTAATTTCTTAATAAAAAATCCAGTCCAGGCGATGATATGGTTGCGGATGTTACGCCGAATGAAAGTGAGAAAGAGCGAGAAAGAGAGACGGATGGAAGCTCGTCGAGCGTAATTTTTCATTTGAAGTGGTACAGGAAAATTTAATTTTGACAAGCAGCGGTTTCCTTGTTCCTACGACGACGTGATATACGCGTTTAATTATATCCCTAATTAATTGTAATTTTAAGGGAAAATGGAAAAGTTCATGATTCTTTTTATAAGATGTTTTGGAATAAGTTTCGCTGTGCACTACACAGGTACCTTTAGCTACCTATTATGTTCGCACTGTGTTTTATAAATTGCGAAAATTTCTTACCGAATGGCGCTCTAATTAAATCTTACAGCGAGGGGTTTGAGCTAATGTTTCGTTTATATTTGCTGTGGCTTTCTTTTTCGTTGTTTTTTCTCTCGTTTGACAAATTATTAAATCTACAGGTACAATTCTAGCTCCAGCGAGCATATCTCTACTAGTTTTAATTATTATTATAAAAGGTTCTGAAGAATCGTTAAAATTATACCCACTCGTTGTCGATATCGTTTATTTGATTTTTTTTTCGTGTCGAGCTGTTGTGGTAATTGAAAATATAGATTATTGTTTAAAAAGAAAATTTATATCGTATAGATACTGAGCGATGTTGCATTTAGATATGAATCTTACAGTTCTTATAACAAGTTAGTTTTCTGAAAAGTTGTACTTTATCAGTATCATCGTTTAAATTACTTTGTGCTAGGGTGCTTGTGGCGTGCTTACTTCCAAGTTAAGTATTTTACGAGTGAGCTTTTTTTTTCTCGCAGCGAGTTTACTTTTCGAAGATGATAATTAATTTGACAAAAGAAATTTGGAAAGTTTCAATCGTAAATACGTTGACTGTTGCGAGTTTTTTTCTAACCGAAAGTTGTTTGAAATCTTTATCTCACTTGGCTTAGCTTGCGATTTCTTTACTCAGTAGTGTGTATTGTTCAAGTTTGACTGTTTGAAGTACTTCTTAAGCTAGTTCGGTTCTTTGAACGAGAAGTTCAATTTGAAAATGATACCATTGTTAAATTTTCTTTTTCTTTAAAGAGGGTACTGGATACAATACAATATTATATTAATGTAATCACTGTAATGTTGCTAAAAAATAATATCACGTATTTATAGTCTCAATCAACTTTTTAGTTTTTATTTTTAAATTTTAGAATTTGAATTATTAATATAAATTAAATTTCATTAACTTAAAAAAAATAAAAATTAAAAAAAATGCGAACATAAACAATAAAAAAACTGGATAACACAAACATAAACATATTTTTTCCAATGTTTACGTTGCATTGGAATATTACGAAGGCATCAAATTTATTGAATTCTTTTTCTTTATCCAGTTTTGCATTTGATTACCCTGGCGATTTGAAATGTTCGTTAGTTGTTTACATTCCATTGTTTGATTTAGAATTTAGATTTACCTTTAGATTTACCTGCCGCTGTCGTCCGTAGTTCGTTAGTAGAGTTTCTCTTAATTATTTAATTCGAGTTTCGTTCAAAGCTAGTGTTTTGTAGCAATATTTCGCGTAATTAGTATCGATAATTCGTCACCTGCGGTAGTTTCCCATTCGCCTTTGATCTCACTGCCGCCGCTAAAATGTCCGATTATGCTTGTGTTTTCGAATACTCAAAACGTATCCTGAAAAACGTCGCTTTCATCTTAATACTGCTATTCGATTAATAGCTGAATTCGAGCAACTAGAATGCTATCTTCGCATACAAAGATTCGATCCAATAAGGATGAGTCGATTTGCAACACATCTAAGATATCATCTACCTCGAACATAAATTCGTTGAAGAAACTGTTCGAAAGTAATTTCAAATTGAGTAATCCGTTCAAATCGAAGCATAAAAGTACCGGTTCTGTTTTAAATACCGAAATTAAAATTCAAAACACCGATGTGTTCACATTTGGTAAATCAACCAAAAAGCAAGAAACTGTATCGACTAATTCTGCCAAAGAGAACCGATGCGTTGCCGATATATCTCGGGTGTCGAAAAGCGATTCAACCAAAGGAAGCTACTTGGATTGCAATATTCCTAATTGTTGTTGTAAAACGTTTTTTCGCGAATATAACAATACTCCGTTTCGATATCGCCATATACCTAAAACACCGCTGAAAGAACGTAGCTCCGAATTCAATCGTATCGTTACACCAAAGCTTGGCTTATCAGAAACTTCATTAGGATGGAGAAATTCAAACGGTAGCTTAGAGAATAGAAATAAATTCTTAAATATTAATTACGAGTTCTACAAACCAAAGAATATCGAATCGACTTTTGCCAATACGGAGACTACGTTGAGAAGTAATCCGAGTCCGGTTTCAAAATCGAACAACGACACGACGTTTTCGAATTCCAATCTTTCGTTCGATAAACGCCAAGCTGATAATGTTGTAGCCAAACTAAACGACAGCTTCGACGAAGATTCGTTAAATATCGACGAAAAATCTGATAACGAACGAGAAAAGTTATTCGAAGAATCGAACCATCGCGATAATTACATCAAAACTGAGCCAACCGATGTCGATGATCGTAAACTCGGAGGTAATTTGAATCTAAAGTACAGAGTACCGAAATTCAAGAACATCGCTTTGCGAGAAAATTCGCACCCTTATGCGGTGAAAAAGCCCAGACTTACGGTGAAAAGTGTCAAAAACAGGAATATGAGAAACGTAAGAAGAAGACAGAAGATATTAGACCGGTCTCAGACTTTTAACGGATACGATAACTTCGCCTATCGTCGAAGTATAACCGAATTGAATCTACCCAAAAATGGCATTCTCGTTGTAAATAGCAAACCCGATCCTTCTGCACAAGCACCAGCTCCAGCAATAGCACCGGCGTTGGCCCCGACCCCAGCGGCGCCGAAAAATCATCCAATTGCGAAAGATACTTCGGAAAAAGAATCAGCCAACGTGTTTCGCGCAGATAATCGCATCACTAGCTATAATTGGCCAGTGACGAGTTTCTATACCAGTAATTCAGCCATCAATGAGAGCGAATCCAAAGCTAAGTATTCCAGCACGAGTAACTTGAGCTGTAAATTCGATTCGAAGTCGAGTAATAACTTCATCTCGAAGAAGAGTAATTTGAAAAGGCATTGTTCGTTGGGGTACTTACAAGACGAACTGTACGAGTATAATTTTACCAGACGTAGACGTTCGTTGGATTTTTCCATCAATAGTGAGTTAGAATTTTCAAAACGTTGAATCGTCTCGTTTTCCGACGCTGCTGCGTTGCTTCGCTTGCCTTCGTATTTGTTGCTACGCTTATTTATTTTATTTTTTTGCGAATTTTATTCGTTCGGTGTTGGGTTGTACGGTTTAAAGCTGGAATTTTAAATTTTCATTTGCTTACCTGCGTGTTTATTTTTTGCGTTTTTATGTTTTGTTTTGTAGAAGTATCGGCCACATGTGGTATTCGAAACATACCCGAAGTAAATAATAAAATTGTTAAGCAAAGGAAATTCCAAAATTTGGACATACACGCTCATGGTGAGTTGGTTTTTTCTAGCTTGTTACGTCTTAAGGTTATCGACTCCTAGAACACGTTGCTTCGCCAATGCGAATAAAATTGTCATACGTGAAGAGCTTCGAATTCGAATTAATTTGTTAAATTTTTCTTAATTGAAACTAATCGATGTCGATTGACGATTGGTTTCTCGTTAATTATACCTCAATACGATGGTCGTTTTTCTAGCCACGATATTCGCAATGTTGGCAGAAAAATAATATATAGCTTTTTACGAGATCACTTAAGTCTTCGTCATCTTGGAGCATGTAAAGGGTATATTTTTCAATTATCATTGATTTGTTATTGTGAAGAAAAAAAACAGTACCTATTGATTGTTTACACGAGTGATTTTAGTCGGAGACCGGAAGACTTCTTGGTGTTTACGGTAGTGGTAACTAGTAATTGACTCTGTGTGGCGGCGATCCATTACCGAAAGGATAAACTATGACGAGTAAATTGGCCCGAATCCAATGCTGGCGTATTGCATTTTTCCTTCTGCCCGACTCCTCGTCGTTTGTATTCGTTTCTGGTACGTGGTGTATTGTTCGACCCAGAGCACGTGTTAGTGTTACGAATAAACCTCTGAAATCGCGGTTCAATGAATGAAATACGCCGGTCGTCAGGTGTCGAGATTAATTCAATTTTCGTCGTAGACTTCGCGGGCACCGATTTCACTCGCCAGTGTTTTTTGCGTTCGCTATTTCGCGCACATATCGCCCTGTTGCTTGTTGGCAGATGTTGCTGATAAGATGCGGTAATGCCTTTTTCTTTCTTTCGTTTTCGTTTAGATAATCTTTAGGTACGAGAGGTGATGACTGAAGGAATGTGTTTTTCAAATGAATTTATCATTATTTTTTGGTCTTTAAAAAGGAGTGAAGGGGTTTGAGGTCGAAACGTAAATTTCTCATTTGTTTTTAAAAATTGAAAAAAAAAAGAAAGTGAACGAATTACCGAACTGATTTTTTTTTTAGAACTATGAGGAGTCCTCCTTTTTACCATGGAAATGAAAAATCGTCAACAAATGTGTACCCATAGTACTCGCTTAAAGCAAAAAACAATTTTCTAAAAATAAAATTATTTAATTTTTGAAAAATGCAAAGAGATCAAAAACTTTTCTTGCTTTAAAAAGATTTATATACCTATACTCGAAAAAATTCAGTGCTTAAAGCCCATCTCCCCCCTCCCCTAATTTTGATTTTTTTAAATTTTTTAATAAAATTTACACGTCATTTCGTTGATATTGTCAGCCATTCTAAAAATTATAAATTTAATTTGAATAACTTTTAAACATTTATTTGATTTATTTTGTAAGACATTATGAAACAAATTTTTAAAAAAAATTGAATGATTTTTAGACATGTTATCTGACAAGAGAGGGAGTGAGAGAGAGAGAGAGGAGGCAAAATAGGGGTGATCGTAAATACAAAAAAAATTCATATTTGATATTACCTACCCTTTTTTTCTTTCAAAAATGTATGATTTTTAGACATTTTCTCAGACATCACATAAAAATGTAACCTCCATCTTTGCAGACTGGTCTGCAACATGTATAATTATCCTAAAATTACTCTCCTCAAAATCGAAAAATTGATCGATTTATCGAATCAAAAAATCAATCGATTAACTGAAGTAGAAAAATTTGCCAAATCGACTTTAAATATAAAATAACTGGTTGAATAATTAATCGATTGGTTTAAATCAAAAAATTGACTCATAGAAATCGTAAAAACGGTCAATTGATTCAAATTTTTCAATTTTCTTCATCAATTTTTTCGAATTTACAATTTTAATAAATTCGAAAAAATTGAAATTTTTGTGAATTTTTGGAAACAAATAATTTTTATCGATTTTGTACTATCATTGACCATTTAAATTATTTTGGAAATTTTCTTCAATTTGTGATGTTAAACCCCTTTTTATAAATAATCTGTAAAAAATACCAAATTTTCTCCAAAAAATTTAAACAATTTTAATCAATTTTGGAGAAATTATCAATTTCGAGAATTTGGTATATTTTATCAGTTTCAAGACGGTCTTATTTTTAATCGATTTTCAAAAATTTGTTGGGAAGTTGCGCCAATTTCGACAAAAAAAAATTATTCAGTTTGGAAAAATTATTATTTTTTGTGAATTCTGAAAAATTGAAAATTATTATCAAATTCAAAAAATTCGGAATTTCATCCAGTCTTGAGAAATAAACAATTTTTATAAACTTAATAAAATTTACAATTTTCACGAATTTTATTAAATTGACGATTATTCTAAAAATCAACAATTTTAATGAATTTTGAAAAATCTGAAATTTTCTCCCATGTCTTGGAAATAAGTTGGAAAGTTTACAATTTTCATCAATTCTGTAAAATTGATAATTTTCATCAAATTTGAAAAATTCGGGATTTCATCCGGTTTTGAGAAATAAATAATTCTTATAAACATAAAAAAATTTACAATTTTCACAAATTCTAATAAATTGACGATTTTTTAATAAGTCAACGTGGCCATTTTCGTCAGTTTCAAAAAAATGTAATTTTTCATCAAAAATTGATAATTTTTATCAAATTCGAAAAAGTCGGAATTTCATCCACTTTTGGGAAATAAATAATTTTTATACCCATAAAATTGAAAATTTTCACAAATTTTAATCAATCAATTATCAGTTTTTTGAAAAATCTGAAATTTTCTCCCATGTTGTAAAATGCACAATTTTCATCAAATTCGAAAAATTCGGAATTTCATCCAGTTTTGAAAAATGAACAATTTTTATAAATTCAAAAAAGTTTGCATTTTTCACGAATTTTAATTAAAAGACGATTTTTAAAAAAAAAACAACAATTTTCATGAATTTTGAAAAATCTGAAATTTTTTCTGATGTTGGAAAATGCACAATTTTCATCAACTCTAATGCAAGGTGTGTGATGAAAGTGCTGAAAAGGTCCTCCAATTTAGAAATTGGTGCTGAAAATCGAAAAAGTGCTGATTTTCGCTCAAATAAGGTCCTCTTTTTTTTGTTAAAATTTAATAAAAATTCGTTTTTTTTTTTTTGATTTCATGTCAAAATTTATTAGAAATTAATTTTTTCCCCTTAATCATTTGAAATATTTCTTTGTTCGTACATTGATTTTTTTTCTTCACAATTTAGACTTTTCTATAAAAACTGAAATTTTAGCGGGGCGGGAGGGGGGTCCAGCTTGAAAAATCTTTTTTTTTTTTAAACTGATAAAAGATGCTGATTTTTGGTTTGAAAATTTTGTTAGACGTCCTGTACTGATCATTTCATCGGTTTCAAAAAAAAATTCATTTCTCATCAATTCTGAAAAATTGAAAATTTTCATCGAATTCGAAAAATTTGGAATTTCATCCAGTTTTGAGAAATAAATAATTTTTATTAACTCAAAAAATTGGAAATTTTTACAAATTTTAATCAATTAACAATTTTTTTAAAAATCAACAATTTTCATGAATTTTGAAAAATCTGAAAATTTTTCAGATGTTGAAAAATGTCCAATTATCATCAACTGAAATTATCTTTTTTATCAGTTTCAAAAAAATTTAATTTTTCATCCCTGAAAAATTGATAATTTTTATCAAATTCGAAAAATTCGGAATTTCGTCCACTTTTAGAAATAAATAATTTTTATGCTCATAAAATTGGCAATTTTCACAAATGTAAATGTTAATAAATTAACAGTTTTGAAAAATCAACAATTTTCACAAATATTGAAAAATCTGGAATTTTCTCCCATGCTGGAAAATGCACAATTTTCATCAACTCAAATGGTCATTTTTATCAGTTACAAAAAAAAAAAAAATCATCAATTCTGTAAAATTGATAATTCTTATCAAATTCGGAATTTCGTCCACTTTTGGGAAATAAATAATTTTTACACTCATAAAATTGACAATTTTCACAAATTTTAATCAATTAACAATTTTTTGAAAAATCTGAAATTTTCTCCCTAGTTGTAAAATGCACAGTTTTCATTAAATTCGAAAAATTCGGAATTTCATCCAGTTTTGAGAAATAAGATAATTTTAATAAACTCAAAAAATTGACAAATTTCACGAATTTTAATCAATTAACGATTTTTTGAAAAATCAACAATTTTAGTTGTTTTTTTTTTAATTTTTAAAGAACAAATAAGTAAATATTTTCAAATATCTCTATAGTTTTTCGTTTTTTTTTTTTTTTTTTTTTTTTTTGATTTTAATTTTTTAATTTTAAACTAATTA
>FIZV01002058.1:0-12198 GCA_900050545.1 Trionymus perrisii | reverse complement strand
AATTTTTTTACAAAAAAAATATTAAAAAAAAAAAAAAAAAAAAACGAAAAACTAAAAACGAAAAAAAAGTGTAGAACATTTTTGAAAATTTACAATATTTTTTTATGCGAAAGAATTTTCCAAATTTAGTTCAAACCAGAAATGAAAAATTTTACTTCTCTGCGGAACATTTAGAGGTCATCATAATTTTAATCCTAATTCGGCACTGCAAGTGATCATAAAAGAAGGAAAATGAGTGGAGTATTCTGAAGAAAAAATAAAGAAACGTAAAATAACTGAAATTAATAACACAAATACCTATTAGAACTTAAAACGGTCCCAAAAAAGTGGATAACTTTGTGAAGAGAAATTAGTCTAAAACTAAATCATAGCAAGTGTAGGTAGTTATGTTACCGAGCCTATTATATTTAAAATTATGATGTTTTAACAACCCCAACATTTTTAATAGAGAAAAGACCGTGTTGTGGAATTTGTTTAACAATACAAACCAAGTACATACAAATCAACGTAATATCTGTATTAACAATGATAATAAAATCGCTATTTGACGAACAAATGTACGTAGGTAGCTCGGGTAGGTACTTGACACCGTTTTTAACTCAAAACAACAGAACAAGGCGACATACACCAACAAAAGAAAAAGCTCACTTGTTGTCATGTCACGCGAGCTAAAAGCATGAATATCCATTTTTCACATTTTTTCAAACCTCGTTTAATCTCGCATGTAAATCATAGGTGTAGGTGGTATCAGGTTGACGTTTTTGTTGATATGAAGCATATTACACGTGAATTATTTTTATGTTTAAAAACGATTAATATAACACAAAATGATGCGTAATGAGCGCTCGCAGGTAGGTATTTCAACAATAAAAGCAAATTAAAGTTCGAAGCTTTGACTATAGGCTTTGACAAAACATACGAATAATTCTACCTCTAGGCTCTATGTATAGGTATTTATAAATGAATATATCTTACCAAAAGCAGAAGCTAAAGGTGTATCACGGCAAAACGTACCACAGACGTAAGATAGTAACGTTGAAATCAGGTTATCGTTGTTACGAGGTATATCTACAAATATGGCCACAATTTCGCTTCAGTGACAATTTACAAAAATGTATCTATGAATGTAACGCTAATGAAAAATCAGCGCCATGCGTACACGAAAGTTACAACGCATAGGTAAGTTTTTAGTAGGTAGTTAGCTTTGATTTAGTTAATTGTCAGGGCCGAATTTATCACTTTCGCGCCTCTAGGCAGAATAAATTTGCCGCCCCTTCCCAATCAGATTTTCGTTCACGTTATGTAAAGATTGTATTTTTTTTTGAAGCACTTCCTAAATTGAAAGTTTTGCATGAATTCCTGAAACAGACAATCTATGTACATCTGTATGTATTTATTGAATAATTCTCAGGATGAGAATTGAAAAAAAAATTAAAATTAAAATTTTTCAAAGTTCTAACAATGTAAGTTCCAAAAATTAAAAATTTTCTATATTATTAAAACAATTTTTCAATAAGAAATTCTTGAAACTAAAAATTTTTAGAAATTAGCACAAAATTTTCCAACATGGCGAAGAATTGAATATTTTCAAAAAATCTTGTATCAGTACCCTGAATGAAAAATATTCAATTTTTCCTCATGTAGACAATTTTTGTACACTTTTTGGAAAATTCAATATTTCAACTTATCAAAAAAAATTTTTGTAATTTTACAAAATTTTTACTTCTGAAAATTTTCAGATTTTTTTCATGTTTGAGATTTTTGGAGCTTCATTGTTACAAATTGAAAAAAAATTTATTTGAATTCTTTTTTGGTCGTGCTTAAAACTTTTTACCTATCTAATTGTACAACGCAACGCAAGTTTCTATCAAAATTTAAACTCAGAAATCTTTTGGTTAGAACTTTATGAATATTGAAACAAAAATATTCTCATTGTGATTTGTTTTTGTTTTTTCTTCGTAAATTAATGTATTTAAAAAAATTTCAAAAATTTGCCACCCCACAAAATCTGCCACTGTAGACACGTGCCTGTATCGCCTATACGTGAGTAAATACGGCTCTGATAATTTGTAGTGGGTAATTGATTTAATTTTACGCAAGCTAATTCACCTATTTGTTACAGAAGGGTTTAAATACACGAATTTAAGGGATCAGCTCGCTACGAGGCATGGATCTAGGTACACACTATATGTAGATTAAGTTTTCCGTCTAAGACTTCGGTTTTCACTTCATGAGATTATTGCACCAGTTAGAGGGTGATGGTTTATTAAATTTATTAAAATGATTGAGATATGTTCAAAATTTTCTTAAAGCTGAGATGGATTCATTTGAAATGTGTAAACAAATTTTAAGAAATTTATTGCAATTTTTTTTAAATCGATTTAATGATTTTTGGGCGAGAGGGGGGGGGGAGAAAAAAACTCCCGAATAATTGATTTTCTTGAGAAAATTTCGACAAAGTTTTCGTTTTGATAAAAAAAAATTTAAAAAGTACTCATTTTTGAAAAAAGAAATATCCTCCATGATATTATCTTAGGAGATGAAAATGGTGTAAACAAGTTAATTTAAATTAATTTAAATACGCAGGTTACCAAATTTATTCTCGTGAGTACAAAAAAATACTTTCTATTTCATAGCTGATATAGTTCCTTCCACAAGGTAAATAGGCAAACCATAATAACAAACCAAAAATTGAAACGAAGGCTCTATAAATCTTTAAACTTTAAAAAACCCTAACTTTTGGATTTTCGAAGCTCCTTAGTGCCTTCATTTTCAAAGATAGGCAAATTTATCACACAACTTTCTTTGCTTGTTTCAAAAAGTAACACATATTACATGCACCATTAAAGTCAGAACCTCTGGTGAAAACAGAATTTTGTGATTGCCACGTCTCTCTTGACCATTGACCATTTCAGCCTCAAGTTAAGATGAAATAAGCGGGGCATGAAAATCGCACGACTCGCCGAGATAATAACATGAAACAGATGAACCCTTTGAAGAGGAACAAAAAATTTTTGTAATAAATGAAGGCGCAACAGAGCCTCTCAAACTTCGGAAATCACACTTCAAGAATTTTGCAACGCCTTTATTTTCAATGTTAGGAAAAAAATGACAAGATTAAAAAATCTCATTTTTTTAGTAAATACTAAGTATACACACGACTACTTGAATTTTTGAAATAGAAACCATTGTGTAAGTACATTTATAAATTTGATTTTATGAGTTGCCTGTTCACCTTTTGGAAGGAGCTACAACAATGAAACATCCTATACATATAGTATATAGGTCCCAAAATGAAGTATGTTCAAAAGAAAAAAATACAAAAATGCGTCGCCCCCGAATTAGTCATTATTTCTACGAGGTATCTGTCCTTTAAGATGATGTTTTTAGTAAGTAGTTAAAAAAGCTCAAGGTGATCAACCAATTAAATGAACAATAATGCAACATCGACTGAACATCCTACTTTCAATTCAGTGCTATTTTTTGCGAAAATAAGCATGATTCCAACAAAGAACCAAACGTTTACCACCAAAAATTCGATCAATCTCGTCAACTTGAACTTTAACCAAGATATATTAGTTATTGCCTGCTTTCACGTCTCAAAGTGGTGACCCTTTTTGATAAAAACGCAAAAAAAAAAGCTTTCCCAAATGAAAAGTATTCTCCGTCAATTTAATATTAGCGCAGGGCAGCCACCAATCGTGAAGAAATTATCAAAAAATCCCAATTATCGAGCTGTAACAACAAGACCATGTAGAGAAGCAGTTACTTATACCAAGGTTTCTGACTACATTTACTCCGCTTTCATCTGATCTCATAACACAAATTGAACCATTCAAAATAAGTTTGTAAAATCTGCCACTTTTGGTTTTATTCCTTCAAATGGCAAAATAGGCAAACTTATTCACACTCGCGTGATTCAAGTTGTACCTTAGCGATCGAATGAAAGATGGAAAAACATTGCCAAAATATTTGATACGAGCAGAACGGAACCGAAACCACCCAAACATGATGAACCTTATAAACCTATGAAAGGAGATGAGTGGAAGACCATGAAAATAAATACCATTTTTCATAGCATAATCAAGAATTTGTTTAAGCTCGATCCAGTCAACTTCTAAATCTTCGCCGGCGATTTTGCGGAAGAATTCTTTTATTCTTTCATTACGTTTTTCTTCCTCCGCATCGGGTTGTTGTTGTTTCACTCTATCGTCTATTTCTCCGATTTGAACGTCGACTTGTTGGTCATTTTCTCTGTAAAAATTTTAAAATTATTTTGTGAAATGGCTTCAAAATATTTTTTTTTAATTAAAAAAATCGTCATCAATGATGGGGTATTACTTACTCCATATGATTTTTCTTTTCGGAGAAAACTCTTAAAAGAAATTCTCCTTCTTGGTTCGGTTCAAAAGTAGATGGCACAACACAATACACCCCAGGTGGTAATTTAAACCTGCACGTAACTTCTCTTAAATTAACAAATGATGGGCAGCGAGCAGCGGAAGTGTTGGTACGGAAGAATTCCATATTTAAAGGTTTAGGAAGAGAATCGGGATTATCAAGCTGTCAAAAAAATATCCAAATAAAATCCCAATCTAATTAAACCTGCGCCTGCCTACCTTATAAAAATATTTACTTACACGATAAACAGCGAATCCAATAGTCAAGCATTCCGCGCCGATTTTTCGCAAAGCTCTTCTATTTTTTTGCATTAAAGCTATAATAACTGTACATTTATTCTCATCGTCGCCTTCGTCTATTTCATCCAACGTAATACGATACTGCGGATTGTAATGAAATGTTTCTGCAACCGAAGCATAAATTCCAAGTTCATGACTTCTCTTAGTCGTATAATCGAGACGTCTTACAAGAAAAGAACCGCATACCTAGGTAATTTCTGCATCCTCCGGCTGAAACGCCGCGAGCCCATTCACCTTCGAACACGCTCATTTCCCACCGTTTGTTACATTCGCCTTTTAATTCTTCGGGTAACGTATCCGGATTGATCAGACAGACTTCCAATCTATCGAACCTTTTCACGAAATCTTGGAAAGCCATCCAGAATTCTCCGTCTTGGTCAAAAGTTAAACCTAAAGCTTGTTTTTCTTCATTTGGTATAAAATTCCATTCGGGTGACCTGTTAAAATAAGCACCCAATTTATCTACCTATATATTTTTTCATTTTTATGTGATAAATTATTTGTTGTAGGTATGTCGTACTTGTCACTCCACGCTCCCTTCCATTCGGTCTCATTTCCCCATGGATTTCGTAACCGAATCAGAGGTATTTTTCCTTTTTTAGTCGGCGTAGCGATATCGACGTATTTAATTTTAGTAATACTGTACGCGTGGCCTTTTACTAATCCTTCAGCTGTTTGAGCTTCGACTGTGTTGGCATCCGCCTGTGCAGATGAATAATGTAGCATAATTTTTCACGTCTACTCTAAATTTGGAATTTTGTAAATAAAACATACTTCAATCGCGCAAGCCATTAAAGACATTCTTTCGTAGGCTTTCGTCATGATTTGAAAGAGATTTTGCGGCGCTTCTCTGAGCTCGAACATTTCGGCCACTCCACCGGTGAAATCTTCCATAGCTTCGGAGGTTCCACCGCCTTTCAATGCTTCGTACGATCCGTGTAATCTGTTAAATATTTCGTTACAATTGGTACGTAAGTATTACGAATTCAACTTTCATAATCCGTCATTTCGGGTTAAAATTCAAGATCAAAGGTCAATGGTTTTTGAAACCTTGAAACGTACAAGTATTACGTACAATGTAAATGTAAATAAGAATTAACGTACTTGGCGAACGCTTTTTCAAGAAGAGCACTCCAAAATTCATTAGGTTGAGAAGAATGCATGAATACTAGTTTTCCGCCCACAGTTGGTAGTCTGTCGTCAATTACAACGTCTACCCACCGGCCATACTGCCAAAACCTGTGAAATTTTTATATTAGTCGTACCTTTTATTATACGAGTAACACGACAGGTTAACGTTATAACCCTTTAAAATTATTTTTATAACATAAAATTTTCCTAAACATTGTTTTCATACCTGAAATGAAAGATTCCAGCGTATTTATCTTTGAAACCTTGATCGTAAGGGACCACTTGACTGAACAACTGTTCGTTCAGAGTCAAATTGGCAATCGCAGCCAGTAACCAGCAATCACCTATTTTGAAATGAAAAATGGTCAACTTGAGAATGTTGTCGAATATTCATCATTTTAAAATTTCAACACCCATCGTACTCTCGATTTTTTCAAATGTTCATCTTGACTCGTATCAAATTTCCAATTTTTCATACTCTAGTCAATCCCAATTCAAAATTGAGAGCACTTTAGGTAGGTATGATCGTATTACACGTTTTCATCTTCGACATTAACTTAGTTATGGTTCGTCTTATGTCACTCACCGATATAATAACGATCTGAGTGTTGTATTTAATGACACAATCAGTTTCGTTTTTTCGTCAATGCCAAAATAACGAAGGTAAAATACGTATATGTTCTTACCGAGTTCGCCTTGCATAATATCGAATCTGGAAGCTCCCTCGACAATGAACTCGGGATCGTCATGAATTTCCTGCAATGATACGAGAGCAAACGAGTGGTTGCGTGAGAATTTTTTTCCGCAAATCTCCGCCGTAATAAAATTGCGAGTAGCAGAGAAACAATTTCCAAAATGTATTTTTTTTCCTGATGGAGCTTTTTTACATTATTTTCCTTCAGAGCTGAGAGGACACTCCTTTCTTCAGAAAATTTATATTTTAAATGCCTATTTATTTTCAAAAATAAACTTTGTTTTCTATAGGTATTCAATTTTTCCAAGAGAGTTTTTTGATCAAATGAATGTTTCCGTTTTCTGAAATAATTTTTTTCGAAAGGATTTTTTTCCATGAAATTTTTTGTTCTGAGGTGAAGATTTTTCGTAACATCTATTTTTTTTACGAGAAAATAATTTTTATAGAAGATTTTCTCATCATCTGACTTCTTTTAGAAAATTTTCGAAGTTCTTGAGGAATTTGTTCGAGTAAAAATATTTTTTGGATATAGAAGATATTAAGATATAGATACTCTCTTAGAAATTTCATTTTCAAAAAAAAATTTTTTGGCATAATTTTTAGCCTAATTTATGAAGCATATTGTGTTTTTAAATTAATTAGTTTTCTTGGGTAAAATTTTTGGAAACTTATCTCAAAAATTGAAGAGATAAGTGTGCTGATCAATCTGTCTTGTTTTTGAAAATTAAGGCAGAGCTACTTTTTTTAGTAGTTCCTTCATTTTCATACACAAAATCACAAGAGTAGAAAATGCTCATTTCGTTTAGTACTGTACATGAACTACCTTATCGAAAAAAAAATTATTTAATTTTTACAGTTAATGATACTCAATTGTACGCAAATTTGAAGTTTTGTAAAATGCTTTCAACCCCTTTGTATGGAGAATTTATTTCCGGAATAATTTTTTTCTTATAATTTTCCGGGCGTATTTTTCCATTTTATTGGAAACTGAGAAAATTCGTTTTCTTTCGGAGAATTTATTTTTTAGATGGATTTCTTAAAAAGAATTCATTTTTATTGAATAGAGTTTACGATAATTTTTTTTTTTTTTGGGGGGGGGACAAATGCTATAGTTTTCGGAGAATATCTACCATCTATTTTCGAGAGAATTATGTTTGAGAATACAGTTTTTTAACGTTGTATTTTTCTCAATGAATTTTTTTCTAAAGAAATAATTTTCCTTGAGGATTATGTTTACCTTTGACTGACTCCCTTGAAAATATTTTTCAGATTCTTAGAGAATTTATTTACGTATGAGGTTTCATTCTTTTCTTCTTCTTTTTTTTTGCCAAGAAAATTTATTTCTAAAAATTTTCAGTTTTTTTTTTCAATTTCAAGAAGATTTTCTTTCAGAGAAAATTCCTTTATCGAGAATTTTCTCCAAAATGCTTTATTTTTGTGTGGGGAAAAAAATTCAAGATAAGTTTTTTCTTGAAAGGGTAGGTATATTTTCAAGAATTTTTTTCATTTCCTGGGTGGATTTTTTCTGATATACGAGTATAAGAATTTTTTTTTTAGAATTAATTGTTCAATTTCATCCTGGTCTGTTTATTTCTGACAAGAAAATTTCTCAGGAGATTTTTTTTTACAAATTTTTTTATTATTTGAACAATTTTTTTTCTGGTGAGGAAGTGCCTTCTAAGATGATTTTTGGGGGTTTCGTTTCATCTCAGTTTTCATTAGCATAATTCTTGAACACAAAATATATAAATAGGTATAAATATCGGGTAAAAAACATAGGGTAACCCATACCATCGGACGTAACCATTCGAAAGATCTCGGAGACTGCTGGCTGAAATACAGAGATGAGCCCTCAGCTCTGAAATCTGGATCTTCAAATAATTCTTGACGTTCGAACAATTCATCTCGCAATTTATAAAAATCTTGTGCCTCACCGGCCCTTTGCCTAAACCCAGATCCTTTTTCTCCAAGCTGTAACAAAATCGCAACTCATTAAAATATGTAAAAGTAATACGCTCAAAGTAAAAATACCTAAACATAGATAATTTTTAATGCCCGGTTGATAACATTTGGCTAATAATAGCATACAGATCACTTGAGCTCACCGCGGTCCAATTGTCGGTATGTTTGAAGCGTATTATCGCAATTAAACATATGTTTCATTAACTCTTTATTATTTATATTGTAACCTAATTAGCAATTCCTTAATGCTAAAAAGCAATATTTTTAATCACCGGTCAAATAAATAATTTGGTGTTTTTTTCTCGATTTATTCCATACTATGTAGGTAATTAGGTATCTCTGATGTTGCTTTCGTCTTGTTCATATCTAATAATCATTTAAAGGAACAAACTGATTCTCACAGTCACTAATTCCATTAAAATTATAGTTTTTAAATGTGCTATTTATCAACTGTATTATTAAAAAGCTGGCATTATGCCTTTTAGTGTCACAGACCTGGCTGGTCTACAGTCGACATTCTCTAAACCGTGTAGGTAGGTACCTACATATGCTATTTTGTATTCCATGCGTAACGTAAGTAACGTTTGCAAAAATCACAGTTAGGTACTCGTATTAACGTGGGTGAGAGTGAATTTTTAAAGACGAATACGACACGTCCTATTTCAAAAGAGTGAAAGTATTCGATGCATTTTGTCAAGCACGTACAATTTGTTTAATTTTTACTTCAAAAGTACGACCTCTCAGATGTTACAAGAAAATCATCCAGCCTACGCGAGTGTCTGGAATACCAAATGAATGGTCATATTTTTAGGAGAGAAAAAAATACCTTCTCGATTTGTTAATTATACTCAATTTGGTACAGATTACTCAGATCTGTCTGTCTTTTAAATTATCACATCACAAATAAGTATTCATTTTAATAGTCTCTAAATTGTATTAAATGTTTTTACAACGAATCGGAAATGTCTACTATAATGAAAACACCAACAAATAATAATAATTATATTCACACTAAATTTAAGTCTAATGAATCATAAAACTATGCGAGACCGTATACGAGTATTTTGGATTGAGTTCAAAATAAGGTGTACTTTTTTTAAGCAGCTTTACACCTAAACAAACAATATAGGTATTCCAATTTTAAATGGAAAATTCAATAGACTAGGTATAAGAATGAAAATTTTTATGATAAAACTTTTCCCTTTTTTTTCAACTAACGTGAGAATTAGTGCAATACTGAACAGATGTTGAAAACAAAAGCGTAGTCAGTTACCTAATCTTTTGGAAGATAATGTTTTTATTAATCCTGCGTACCTACGTATACCTAACATAATATTAAGTATAGTAACTTTCATGATGAATTATGTTGGTCATTAGTGACGTGCGGTATGCATTTTAAAAAGTAAATTCCACGAATTCTCGACTGACTCCTGTTTTTCATACAGTTTCGAATATACCTACTACAAATAAACCGTTACATATGCGTATAGTACCTAACTATCTATACTATGCTTTTTATTTGATCGTGGAATGGAGCCTAGTCGAATGAACCGCAGAATAGTGAAATATTCATTGAAATGGTTATAAACTAACGAACTTGAAAATGTCGGTATTCTGTTTAAAACATAAAATCGAATGCCAAAAATATTAAAACTGATCTCGTACCATCTAGTTCCATTTACCAGGCAGATGGAAGAAACACAAAACAGCATTTTGAAGATGTACGCGGATAACTTTCCAAACAATTACGAGCTGGCCGATAGTCAATTTTAATCCAAACGGATTTATCATCATTCGTTGGGTTTTTTATTTTCATGGCTTATGGAAAGATAAGATCGTGGTTTCAATTTTTTTTTTTTTGAGGGAGGAAGAGATCGTTATGATTATTTACCTCAAATTTTACCTTTTCTATCTTTCAAAGTTTTTGTGTACGACGTACGTACTACGTACATGTATTTCGTTCTACTGACACATGAAAACGGTGTCAAGATTATTTAAGAACCCATATCAGGTAACACTGGGTCGTTTAACATTGACGAGAAGCATTAACCAGCATCATGAGAATTTTCGTTAATTGACAAAAAGGTAGGTAGGGAGTTAGTGTAGGTCCCTCTGTAGTGGGAGAATCGGTGCGAAATTTGCGAGTCGGTGAAACTAACAAAATTACAAGCGTACCTATTTACTTTTCTGTATCGATTCGTGCAGTATTTTTCCACGGATGGCAATACGTTTAGACTTATTTTTAAAAATGAATTCGTAACTACGTGAAGTTTAAAATTAGACGCGATCAATTCTAACTAGCCACCGTAACAAAAAATCTACAAACGAATAAACTAACAAATTTAAAGGGTGATTCTGTTGTGATGAGAAATAATGCGCACTACAACTGAGAAAACTGAGCGATTCGTAATTCTCCGTTCTTATATCAAAAGCATCAGCGAGAAATATCCTTCAAAAGTGACTCACCTTGTAATAATCTAAATTTCGAAAACGATACGGCATTTTCCCTCGTACGAGTTATTAAAATAAACGCCCAACTGCTAGGAATACATATTACTAGACGTACTTTTATTTTAAGAATTTCTTTGGTACATGCCTATGCCGAATTATGTCGACATTTGGGCGCCATATCCTTTCAGATGGTTAATATCGATCGGGCTAACGGCTCGTGTTCCAATTTTTAACGCAATCTATCGCCACTTCTTTGAAAAACCACATGCTGAATGTTTTACGACGGTTGTAACAATGACCTTTATAACGAATAAAATCCACAAGTGGCTGCGAAATGAAATTATTCCATAGCAAATACTTTTACAAGCACGTGTATTTGATTTAAAAAATTACTTTTTCTTTCGTTACTCGATAAATGTGACGAAAGAGCAAAAAAAAGGGGAACCATCGAAGTGGGTAACAACAAAAAAGGGTGTAATTTGGATGGATTCTGACAGCTGTTCTCTTTACCAGAATGCGGTTTGAATGTTGACATTTTTCTCCGCTAGCAGATGTAATATTTCTAAAGCAGCAGAGGTGGGAATTTTTTGAAAAAGGAGCAACTTATAACTTGAAAAAATTCAAATTCATCAACTTTCATACGAGTACATTTATCTTTTTTTTTGTTTTTAGTAAAAAAATTTTCAAAGAATTTGTCATTTTTTGTAATATTCTTTCCTATTTTTTTTTTTTTAATTTTCATGTTTTTGCACTGGCACATAAAATTTATAAATGTGACAAAATACGAATAATCGTCACGCTGACTTTTAGATATTTTGTCGGAAATTCTGAAATATAAATTTTTTTAAATTTGAATAAGAGTTTTTGACATTTTGTCAGACATTCTGAAACAAAAAAAAATATCAATGACTTTTAGAAATTTTATCAATATTCTGCCAGATATTTTGAAACTTATAAATTAAAAAAAAATGGATTACTTTTAGACATTTTTTCGATATTTTGTCTAACATTTTGAAACTGGTCATTTTAACATGGATATGTTTTTTCCGCTGTGGGTAATTCCAAAATTCTACTCGACGCCAATCTGCGAGACGCTAATCTGCGTGACGCTAAGTCATTATAACTTTTGAAAACTTAAATTTTTTTTTGGTAGTTTTGACTTTCTGATATTTTGTTAGAACGAAGACTTTTAAAAACATGAAAAATTTTCGTTGTATTTCTAACTTCTTGATATAATGTATGACTTTTACAAACTTGAAA
>FIZV01002052.1:0-16493 GCA_900050545.1 Trionymus perrisii | reverse complement strand
TTTTAATAATTTTGATTGGTTCCTTCTCAGCAAATGTTTGAATTTGCTAAGAATTAAAAAAAAAAAAAAAAAAAAAAGTAGGTAAATGAACATCGAAGGTCAGACTGGGAGCCTAAGGGTCATAATTCTCTCAGGTTCGATTCACATCTGACTCCAATCTAATTACTTATTGACGACTGACGTCATTAAAGACCAAAATAAAACGTCATGCAGGTACATCTCTAATCTCGAACCTAAATATATCCCAGTGCAAGTAGGTATACCATAAAGTGAACTATCATTAATCGCGTTTCAAACCACACGATAAGTGCTCTCGTATTCGTATAGGTAGGTAGGTAGGCTAGGTAGGTAGAGGTACACTGGTGCGTCACTTCTCTTACCCAGTATACAAACGTTGGCATATAATCTAACGTTTCAGCAAAGGTGCGAGAGATTTCGTAAAATGCGCTAGAAATCACGAATTTTTCCGATACCTCTCACCTAATAAAAAGCCAAGATTCCGCGTATATTTTATAGCCGGAGAAAAGTAACAAAACACGAAATGCCGTTTCGTGGCTTGAATAAAACGTAGCTACAGAGCGTAGGTACCGATACCCAAGGTACATTTATATACGAGCTGCAAAAAAATCATTTTAAAAAGTTGCACTATCGTGTGGCTTTGCTCGCCGTTTATCCACAATTCGTTTATTTTAAATCGATTGAAATGCAACTGCATACTCATGAATTATTCCATTTGGGAAAATCGTGTTCGAATATTAGATACACCTATTATTGCCGCCGAACTAGTTATGTAAGATTTCAATCTGTGTATATACGAGCATTATTATGTAAACAAATAATGCAGTTTCGCGCGCGTAAATTTATCAAAAAGCAGCGGTTTTAGAAGCTGTCACGTCAGATTGAGCTTATAGGTAAATGGATTGGGGTATCGTATTAGCCTATAATTAGCCTATATCTTCGTACACCTACAGGTACGAATAAGTATTAGGAAGGTATGAGTAAGTAAAGGTATGAAGATTTCGATGACCTTTATGTCTATAGAATGTGTAGTACTAGCATATGAGTGTTAATTTGTAATTACCAAATGTTTGGATGAAATATTACTTGCCCTAGAAAAAGAAATAAATCACCTGATAAGGTTACCTAACTATATAAAAAAGGATTGAAAATTGAAAAAAAAATACTGTTTCGTGAAATAATCGATCGATTAGTCGAAATAAAAAAAATTGGCTACTTCAGTAAAATTGCGAATTATTTGATTTAGTTATCAAAATCGAAATAAAAAATTAATTGATTAATTATCAAAAAATTGGTGAATACATCGAAATTAAAAACTTAGATATGGCTCATGAAAATTGCAAAGAATTCGGTAATATTTATATTTTTATTAAATAAAATTTTACTTCCAAAAAAATCATTTTTTTCCAACTTCAGAAATACAATTAAAATTTTTTTATTCTCAAAAAATTCAAGATTTTCTTCTATTTCTCCAAAATAAATTGAAATTAATTTTACTCCACTAAGACTGAGAATCGTTTTTTCGCTAAAATGAATCAAGAAAATTACACCCTAAAAAAAAATAAAAGATTTTAGAAAACCTGAGAATTATTATTTTTTTTAATGAAAAAAAAAATTAATTAAAATAAAATTAGAATTTTTATTCCCAAAGAAATTAAGAACATTTTTAATTCTAGAAAAATTTCGTTTTTATATCCCAAAAAATTAAAAGTTTTTTTTACTACTCCGAAAATTGGATAAAAACTTTTTGGCTTTGAAAAATCAAGAAATTGTTCAAAATTACCAATAAATTCAAGATAAAAAAAAACAATTATTCCAAAAAAACTGAGAAAAAATACAGATTCTCCAAAAAAATTGAAATCTACTCCACTAAAACTGAGAAATTTATTTTCTCCAAAAAGACTTAGAAATTTTTCACTCCCAGAATAATTTAAAAAAAATTCATCTCTGAAGTTTGGCATAGGTACCTTACTTATTTTTACTCCCAAAAATTGAGAACTTTTTTTTCTTGAAGACGAGAATTTTCTTCCAAGAAAAATAAGAAATATTTTTCTCTCGGAAGTTTGTGAATTTATTTCCAAAAATTAAAAAAATAAAGAACAGAAAATTTTTTATTACGGAAAAATTCGGATTTTTTGTTCCAAAAAAAAAATGAAAAAGGAATGTTATCACCCAAAAATTTAAAGATTTTTCTATCAAAAAATAAATAAATAAATAAAAAATCTGTTAAATCTCTTTTAAAAAAAATAATAATAAATTCATTTCACCTCCACTAAAACTGAGAAGTTGTAGAATTGAGGTTGGGGAATATTTTTATGTATTACCAAAAAAATTGATGAATATTTTCAAGAACTCCAAAAAAGGGAAATATTTTCGCTTTCTCTGAAATAACTGAAAATTTTTTTCGTTTAAAAATTGAAAAATATTTTTATACCTACCTATCATAAAAAAAGAAAAATTGAGAAACACCAAAAAGTGGGAGAAATTTCTCTCTTAAAATTTTTTAAAAATTATGTTCATACCAATAAAATTGATATAATTCTTTAGGTACTGCCAGGGGTGCCGTGATCCCTCTAAGCATTTGATGAGTTCCCCCCTATTTTCAACCAAATCTCCCCCATGTCAGCCCCTCACCCCCCACCCATAGGTTGGAAATAATGAAATATTCGAAACACACAATAGGTACACTAATTAAAAAATTCTCATAAAATCGTCAACGTTAATCGAAATGCATAAACGATATTCCAATGATAAACAAAAACAAATCTTCACTTAAGGTGCTGCCGCATTGACGAAGCTTGTTAAATATGCTATATTATTGCATCATCTGTCCATTCGTTCAGAGGAGACACTGTTGGCCCGAGCGAAGGGCGAAATTTTTTTTTAAATTACTAGTAATTACCTATTTTTACGCTATAATTTATTCTTTTTGGGGGGAAGGTAAAAATTCTCCACTCCCCCCACCAAAAAAAAATCAATTTGATAAGTTACTCATTAAAAAAGTAGCGTCACAGCACCCCTGATTCGATTTTACATAATTTGATCAAAGCAAAGAGAAGGTGCATCATTTTTTCAAAACTTCCCATTTAGAAAAAAATTTCTATCTCTGTACATAAGGGCCGAATTGAAAAATTTTTCAAACAAAAGTTGTAGATTGAGATGCTTGGAAGAATTTTTGTTATAACAAAGTTTTCGACTGGACTCCTGCTTCCCCTTCAATTTTGCATAATACGCATGCAAATCGCCCTTGAGCTTGAACCGTACAGGATTGTCGTCACCTTGATACAATTTTGGCTTCATGGCTTGTATTACAGCCAAGAGGGATAACATAGTCAATTGCTCAATTCTATTGTAATTTGATCAGGAAATATCTCCAGTAGGTGCGGGTTTGCCATCTTTCCGAGGCTCCCTTTTTTCGATGTCGCACCTCCTTTCTTAAGGAAATCCCTTGTATCCGTTCCCAAAATCTCAATCAGTGATGGGGGATCAAAAATGCAAAAATTCCCATTTCCTCGTCAAAATTTCCCACTTTTTCTCACTTTTTCCCACCAAATTTGCTAAAAATCCCATTTTTTCCCACCTTGATTTTTTAATGAAATATTACGCGAATCACAAAATAGGCCTAAGTAATACAATGTAATCTCAAACTCGAGTTTTTTTTATTTAAAAAACTGTGAAAAACTGAACACAAATTTAGTAATAAGACTAAATAAGACGAACAACGATACAAAAACTAAGAATTAGAATATTGATAAGATATTTAACTTTTACAGTTCAGCCTCTGAAAACTTACTTTTTAAAAATGGAATATTCTATAGTATTACCTACCCGAAAAAAACCTTTGGACAAATTTGGCGCATTTTGATTGATATTTGATAAGAAAACAAACAAACACAAATTTGGAATAAATCGTCCTTAGAAAAAAGTTCAATTTAAATGAAACACCATCATCTATAGAATAAAATAAAATTGAAAAAAAAATCCAAAAAAAAAATTGGAAAATGAATAAAAATTTAAGAATGGCAAATGAAAATTAAAAGAAGAAGAAGAGAAATTGGTAAAATCCACCAACGAAGCGAGAATTTTTTTTTTTTGCGACTCTTCTAGAAATTCTGAATTCGACCTTACTCTCTTATAAAGTAAATACTTTTCCATTTTTCAAAATATGGACCTGAAATAACTTCCATTCAGTTCTAATGATTTTTTTACAGAAATTCAATCAAATAAATTAATATTTCGGTTGTTAGGTTTAGGTAATTTTTCCTATACGCCCCTATAAACAACTAAGTATTTCAAAAGTTTCAAATTGATTATAATTTGGAAAAAATTGCCAACACAATAAAATTTAATTTAAATTAAAAATGATCAGTTATAAAACAAAATTGAAAAAAAAAATAAAATAAAAAATTTCTAGAAAATTAAAGAAAATTGTACTTTACGACACAATTAAAAATTCACCAAAAAATTTTCAAAACTGAATTTTATTTGGATAAAAATAATAAAATTTACCAACTAAGTACAATCATTTTAAAAATAGGCCAGAAAATGGAAATAAATCCAACCCATTCGCATAAATCTCTTCTCTAAAACGTAACCTTTACACAAAAGAGCCACACTACCACCACCTCTCGTCGATAATTTCGCCCATGCCAAACGATACCTGCACCTTTCGAGAGTTCGCAATGCTAGCACCTACATAAATTTGCATAAAATACGCACTTCGACGTCGGTGTGTTACCAAACAGCAGCGTGGCGAATGCGAATGATCGCCTTATTAAAATCCGCGTGAAAGCTCGGCGCAATTTCAAAGTTTTCAATTCCATTTGCCGCTTATCTACGTAACGCTGCATCCCTTATTCCGAATTCTTGCCCTTATATTCTCGCATAGTATTAATATCGTACGCGTCGCAAAACAAATACATCGTGGAAATCGCGAGAATTAACTTCGTATAATGAAGTCTTACGGTGCGGTGTTAGATGCCTCGCGCTTCGCCTCAAACACGCAGCTCGTATGTTCTGATGGGCCGGAGCGAGAGTGCGGGGCACCGCTCCGAACTGCTAACAAAGTATTTCGGCGATATGTGCGAAGATGAGAAGCAACTTCAATGCTTCATATTATAATCCAACCGGAGAGCAACGTTTCGCAAGCCAGAGCTAGTTTAACGCTTATAATCGAAAATATTAGCGCGAGTTGGAAGTCCATCTACATCTTCGTCGTACGTATAATATGTTAAATTAATCCAAATCCGGCCAGAAATTTCACCTTTAATTAGATGGGTATTACGATGATAAGAAGATAACCTAAAGAAAGGACACAAGTACCAATACATTCCTAAAATCTCCATTTATCTAATTATTCAATTTCTCAGATTAAAAAAAAAAAAAAAAAAAAAATGCTACTTTTATAAAACACCCTACTTAACTGCAAAAAATCACTACCAAAAATTACACCCTTTTGTCGGATCACACGTTCGCCAAAATAACCAAACAAACCACCCATATGCAATCTGAAGCAAGCACACGGGACAAGGGGTAAGGGCAGGGACTTCTTCACATGATCGAATCAATTCACCCACAGGAGAAAGCCACATTGCAACTGACGTGCACCACTCGAGTATATCTGGTGAAAAATCGGGAGCTTTATGCGTTCTGTACGAGCGACCATGAAGAAAAAAGAGGGACCGAACGTCACAACACGTATATACATGAATGGAGGGGTACAGGAGGGATCGAAATCTCGGTTGAAATGTTGTATTAGGAAAATTAATAGTACGTTGAAACGCCACGCACGTGACACCAAAGCTCGAACGCCTATCT
This sequence comes from Trionymus perrisii, assembly GCA_900050545.1. NCBI lineage: Eukaryota > Metazoa > Arthropoda > Insecta > Hemiptera > Pseudococcidae > Trionymus > Trionymus perrisii. The sequence continues at coordinate 10,658 of FIZV01002052.1, read as the reverse complement.
TTATCTTTTACGAAGCAAATATTGAGTTACTTTTTTCACAAACGAAATTCAAAGATGTAGAATTCAAAAAATTCTAGTTGGGGCTCAGAGAATGACAAGAGATGAAAGTAAAAACGTAACAAACGCTCGTATCACTCTCTATTTCGCACACTAATTAATAATACCAACCTTGACAATTCAGACCAACAGGTAATTATGGTCGACTAATTATTTACAAATGATCTTGCTAACTTCATTAACTAATTTAGGCAAAAACTAAACACCTGTAAAAAGACTGGAGCTGATGGCGATGTCTCATACAAGTACGTTGAAATCATTTACACAATTATCAGTTTCTCACATTATAAAATTATGCTACATGTGGTAGAAAATATTCAAACGACTGTAATATTATTCAAATGTGATAAAAAAAAAATGTTGAAATTGAAAATTTTTGTATGCTTCGTAAGAAAAAAAAATTACCAAAAAATTCAAAGATAATATATTTTAAAAAATTGAGAAATTATTCAATCTATTTTTTATTCCAAGAAAATTTAGAATTTTTTCTCAAAAAATTTAAGAAATATTTTACCTCGAAAAATAGAAATATTTCTTCTTACTTCAAATGAGAATTTTTTTTACTCCGAAAAAATTTGTATTTTTTTTTCTTCAACTTTTTCTGAAAGTAACAGAGATTTTTGCTACAAAAAAATAAAACGATTTTTCTTCAATTTTTTTTTTTTTTCAATTGGCAGATATTTTTAGAGAAATTACAATAGGTATAAAAAATCTCAATTTTTCGTTTTTTCCCCAAACTTTTGAAAAATATTTCTCCAAATTCTTCAAAAAAATTCAAGAAATATTTCTACTGCAAAAATTGAAAAAAAAAACACTCAAAGAAACTAGTTTTTTTTTAAAAATATTTTTCGAGAATTTTTTTTTTATACTTACTTCGCAAAAGAAACATTTTTTGGTGTTTTTTTATCATCATCAAAAATTTAAGGACCCCCGCTCCCAAAAAAAGAGCAGAAGATTTTCTCATTCACTCAAAAATTGATAAATTATTCGATCTATTTTTTATTAGGTACAAGAAAATTGAGAATTTTCTCTCAAAAAAACTTGAGAAATATTCTACCTCGAAAAAATTAGAGATATTTCTTCTTAAGTACTCCAAATGAGAATTTTTTAAAACCAATTTCAAAAAAAATCAAGTATTCCGAAAAAAATTGTATCTTTTTTCTCAGAAGAAATTATAGGATGAGAATTAGTTTATTTTTTTCAACTTTTTCTGAAAATTAACAGTAAGAGATTTTTCCAAAATTTTGAAAAATATTTCTCCAAATTCTTCAAAAAAAATTCAAAAAATATTTCCATTGCAAAAATTGAAAAAAAAAAAAAAAACTCAAACTAAATTTTTTATATTTTTTGAACTTTTTTTTATGCTTCGCAAAAAAACAACATTTTTTTGACTTTTTTTTCATCAAAAATTCAAAGACCACCCTCCCCTCAAAGAGCAGGAGATTTTTTCATTCACTCAAAAATTGGGAAATTATTCAATCTACGAGTATTTTTATTTATTAGGTACAAGAAAATTGAGAATTTTATTCTCCAAAAATATAGGGATTTCTTTTATTTCAAAAAAATTAATAAATTTTATCACACCAAAAAATGAGTTTTTTTACGCCAATTCAGAAAAATCAAATTTTTTTTTATTCCAAAAAAATTCAGGAATTTTTTCCTCCGAATAAATCAAAATAATTTTTTTTTTCGAATTGAGAATTTTTTCTTGGAGTAAAAATAGAGATTTTCTGCAAAAATAAACTGAAGTTTTTTTTATCAACAGATTTTTCAAAAAAATTGCAATTCCCTCTCAAAAAATTTGAGATTTTTTTTTTTTCAGGACTGGCCGATTTTTTTTTTTAACCAAAGATTTTCTTGCTGTAAAAATAAGAGATTTTTTCACTTGAAACATTAAAAGATTTTTTCTCAAAAGATTGAAAATTTGATTTAAATAAATTCTAGTCTATTTTCAACAACTTTTGAAATTCGGTCAAAACCTCTCATAAGAAAGATAGATTTAATTTCTTGAGACGAATGAGAAAAGTTAGGTAAAAAATTTTCCTATTAGTAGGTAATCTTCAAATTTTGTTATTGCCCCTTATTAAATTGAGGAAGGCAATACTTTTGGCACGAATTTCTAGTTGCTGTAACTCCTTCAATTTGAAAGATAGGCATCTCAATGTGAACAGAATTTTTTTTGTTTTAAATACTATACTACCCACTGTCACAGTCGAGAAATTTTTTTAATGCAGTGTTGCTCATAAATTTTGCTAAGAAAATACCATCTCAGACTTCAAATCTCAAGTTATAACCTTCATTCAGTTCACTCGTCTTTCACAGACACATCCTGTACACTATTTTTTAAAATTTCTATAAATTATCAAAAACCTTTTTGACTTGAAAAAAAAATTCTCGACACTTCAAACGTGATTTAAAAAATTAAATGCCACATCAACCCAAGTCACACCTAACATCTACGTACGTCTATAATACCCAAACACTCCAGCTTCACAAAAGAGCCTATAGAAAAGCTTGCGGGCACCGTATCGAAGACTCCCAGTGAAATACTCGCCATAAATAAATAACGAGCGATTAAATTTACGCGTTAAAATTACCTCTTATTTAGTTCTTGAACGAATGCCAAACCGACACGCAACCGTTTGAAATTTCCTCTGTGGTACACTTTACCTAATACCTAACCCAAGTTCAAACCCATATACCTAAGTACGCGAAAATCTAAAAAGATCTGACAATAGGGACAGCACGACGACCACGATTTATAGCAAATAAATTTTTCGATCCGATGATTCAATAGGAAATTTGGAATAGTTGAATGTCCGCTCCGATGACATTTTCGATTCGACTGGGTATGAATTATATTCGAAAAATTGCACCTTCGCAATACAAAGTACACAATCCATAGGGTGTAGGACTGTCGGTATACCAATCAAGCTAGATCATTGCCCTGTTATTTATACGTGATCACTTTAATATGGCGGTAGTTGTTGTACAAGTAAACCTTGTATAGTATTTGCACCTCTCCTATAATGCAGCAGTCCATTTTTGGGTTAAATTTACAACATTTCCGTCCTAAATATACTAATATGTAGTTACACGTCGTCCATATCTACAATTCTACATACCTACAACATGTGGCCTGCCGATGCTGCTGGTATACTGGTGCCATGCCAGTCCCAATCTCAGTCGCGGTCGCAGCGCCGATTAATGAAATGTCGTATTTGACAAAGATTTTTCATTCGGCGTTTTACGCGATGCGATATAACTACATAAGCAATTAAATACGCGAGACGGAAACTGGTTTTATACATTTTATGCATCTCTCAGAATAGATAGAACTTATCGCGAGTGTAACGCCTACTGTGACAATTATATTCGAGAAAGTTTATATTCTTATACATGGATATTTTCTGTTTTTCGGTGAATATGTGATCGTTCTTTTTCTACTTTTATCGTTAGATACGATTCGATTGTCGCGGTATGCCGATTTAATTATTTAAAAGATAGGTTTCTATGTAAAGAAGCGTAATATGTGGTTAAAAAAGATTTAGGATAACGTGGCGAATCGTACGTAGGATGTAAGTAAACAAGGTGACAAAGTTGACCAGAAATTAAAATAAAAGGGGAGGGAGATTGGACGATAGATGATTCGTTTCCTTTTAAGAAATAGCTACGAAATTACACCACTTTTTCACAGGAAATCAGAGGTCTAAAACGGTTGGAAAAAACCATCGAGTCAAATTTCGATTTCGAGCAAATCGTTTGAGAACGAAAAAGTCATGTTTCAAATTAAATTTATCGTTCGCGAATGATTCATTCAAAATGAATCATTTGATATAAGAATCGTTTGCGAACGACTGAATCACTTGAAAAAAACAACATTCTCAACGAAACAAAAATAATCGAAAACGTCATTTTTCAAGATAAAATTTTCCTAACTCATTTTTCCAAGTGGAAATTTAGTTATCGTTCGCGAATGATTTATTCAAAATGAATCATTTGATATGAGAATCGTTTGCGAACGACTGAATCATTTGAAAAAAACCACATTTTCAAAGAAACAAAAATAAGTTGAAAAATAAGATATTTCGGTCAATTGAGTCGTTTGCAAACGATTTGTTCAAAATGATTCCTTCAATCGTTCGCGAACGACAAAATCACTCAGGAAAATTTTTTGTCGTAGAATGTTCAGCTCGGATTATCAAAGAGCTACTTATTGGGAAAAAAAAACAGAATTTCGATTAAGCGAGCGATTCGTTCAAAAATGAATCCTTCACAAAACCGTTCTCGAACGATTCGGTGATAAAAAAAAGGTATCGGGTGTTCATCTTCATATTTCCAACATTCAGATACTCAATTCCAAAAGCAAAATAATTCCGTCACCAAGTCGTTCGCGAATGGTTCGTTCAAAAATGAATCCTTCCAAAAACTCGTTCGCGAACCACTCAATCATTGGAAAAAAAATTGTTACCGTTTGCTAATATTTTCAACGAGAAAATAATCTGGAAAATGAAACAATCTGGTAAACAAGTCGTTCGCGGATAATTTGTTCAAAAGTGACCTTGGTGAAGTCGTTCGTGAACGACAATCGCCTAAGAAAAATTTTAGTAGTAGAATATCAAGCTTAGATTTTCAACGAGGTACTTGATCAAAAAATCAAAATTTCAGTTACCAGTTCATTCGCGAACGACTGAATTATTGGAAAAATTAGACAATCTGACCATTGAGTCGTTCGCGAATGACAGAATCATTTTGGAAATTTTTTGTCGTAGAATGTTCAGATTTTCAACGAGCTACTTAGCCGAAAAATCTCCATTCTAGTTACCAAGCCGTTCGTGAACGATTTGTTCAATAATGAATCCTTCAACAAAATCGTTAGCAAACGACTGAACCATTGGTAATATTATTTGTCAAGTTTTCATATTTTCAAATAATTCCAAAAATGAGACAATATGGTCACCAAGTCGTTCGCGAAATCCTTCCAAAAAATCTTTTGTGAACGACAGAATGATGGAAATAATTTTACAAAGTTCTACAAGTAAACTGATTATCAAATTTCTAAGTGATAATGAAAAGAAAAAATCAGATTTTGACCATCGGGCATCGATTCACTCGCGAACGACGGAATCCTATCATATCATTTTCAAATTATCAAAATACTCGTATTTTTTTTCCAAAAATTAAACCGTTCACGAATGAATCAGTGAAGATTCAAAATTCATCATTTTAATAACAAAACTTTTTAAAATACTAGAATTTTTGAAAAAATGTTACCTTTTTTCAAATTAGCCAACTTTGTTTAAAAAAAAACCTTATACTATTCATTTTAATCTCAACACTTCTACGAACCACTTGAGGCCATTTCAGTCCTCTCCCCTCCTTCCATTCATCATTTCAAAATCCAAAACCACATAGACATACGACAAAATGAACCACAAGACCAGGGAAAGAATTAAAATAAAACAACTAGACACCTCCAAATTAAAGAAACACTCAAAGTAGTGAATTATGTAATTTTTTTATTCATAAACTGTAATTTTTCGCCATTACTCGTTCCCTCCCCTCTCTCACAATTACCTCGCGGTATTCGTAGTCGTACGCAGAGTATCGACAAGCAAACACGAAGAGCTAATTACTCGACAAATAAATCGTTCCCTTAAACGTTTTCGTGAACTGAGAATACATAATTGTGGTATGTATTATACCCCCTCCCCGTTACCTTCTCCATGCCTCATCAACTGTATGCTTTGAATATCCGCTCGTGTAAATGTTTATTTGAACGTACACAAGTATCAATTGCGCTTAAATTGTTTTTCAACATCGCGGTTATTTTTTTACACCACTAGTACGTCTCGTACCGTTTAATTATCTTCGTATATTAAACCAATAGAATTACGTTCGGGCAGGACGTACCTATGGTTATGCTCTGTCGTGTATATTTAATTTTATATACAATTTTTTTTTTATTTCACCCCGCTGCTTACACTTTTCAAAGCAATCACGTAATCTCGTTTAAATATTTACCTTGAAACTATTTCGGATATAATATTTATCTCGTTATTTTTTTCATGTGTTTTCATTTAATCGCGAAATGTTCCCGACGAATAAAAAAGTATAAGTACATATTTAATACTTGTTTTTTTCAATTCTTCAACACGAATCAGCGGTGTCTAAGGTAATATGTACGAATCGTAAAGATAAATAGGCACATGCATAAAACGTATACGCGCTTGTAATTGCCTAATTTTGGCCCTAGGTGTTAGTTAAATTGTCGTTAAAAATTAAGAAAAAAAATCGACCAATTTTCATGCAAATATACAGCTTTCGTGTATTTCTATTACCATAAATAATTAACGCACGTATGTATTAATTAAAAATATACGACGACGACAAATCAGTCGACAACTATACTTAGACGAGTACCTACTTAAGAAAAAAAATACCATACGTAGGTAGTGATTTTTTTGTTTACTTATTTCTAAGGATTCCTTAATTTACAAATTATACAGATTATAGGGCCAAGGTTGGTAAAGTAATCGTATACCAGCGTAGACGCGTCTTTAAAGCTTAATGGGTAATAAGAATGCGGAATAGGCGGGTGCAGGTGAAAACGATTATTTTTTTACAACTTTGGTACTTCGACAAATAGTATACACCGAGTTAGCTTCGAGTAAAAAGTTGACAGCTAAGCAAGGAAGCGAAATCCGCTCCTTATTAAATTGTAAATTTATCGCGATCAAAGTGAAGAAAAAAAATTGCTTTAATCGGTTCTATTGAATTTGTAATTAGTTCTTAAATTAGGGTACCCGCGTTTACTGTACAAATATTTATAATGTAAATACCATTCCACCAATGTTATATATTTTATTCGATAAATTTTTCAATGAAAAAGCTGCACACTTGTACAGATGTCTGATTCTTTCAGAATTAAAAGTAGGATTTTTTAAGACAGGATTTATCTAAAGATCACTAGACAGTGGTGTACCCAAAGGGGAACTATGGGGCTGAAGCCCTCCCCCAAAGACCCGAAACATAGAATTTTTTTAGCTATTATATAAAGTAATTCGAAGGCAGAAGAATTGATCGACTTTTTAATTGAGAAATGGACCATAAAGATGATATTTTAGAGTGTAGTTTGGAGTTGGTTTCTAATTTGTTGGATTTTGTAGCAGATGGGAAGTAGTTTGTTTCTTATTTGATTTGTTCGATAATTTTGTTAACCCACTATGCTTTTAAAAAATGAACTTTAGTACATAGGTGTAGCCAGAGGGGTTTGTGGTGTCTTGGCCTCCTCTCCCTGACGACGGAAGAGTGAAAAAAATGATAAAATTTGAGGTTTTCAATGCCTTTTTATGCAAAAATGTTTGCCCTCGATTCGCTCGGGCACAATATTTTTATTTCTGTGGACAAATTAATGATTTTTTTCTCAGTTTCACATGAAATATCATTTCTTTTTTTGTGTGAAAACCCACCCCCTTCAATGACTGTCTGGCTACCCCACTGCTTTTGTGGAATTTTAAGCTAAAAGTTACAGATAACAAAATTTTCTCTTCCATAATTTTTTTTTTAGGTTTTAGCCCCCTCTGTAAGCAATTCCTGGGTACGCCTATGAAAAAGCTTTTTGTTAATCGTACTCTGTCGTATCCAAATTTCTAGTTTAGCAAATTACTCGCTGGATAGGTGTATATGGAGTCCATTTGAATAAATATTTCGATAAAAATAAATTTTTGAATACCTTCTTGATTTTTTTGAAAATGTGTAAAATATCCCAAATGAAATTTAGTAGACTCGTCAGAAGTTTCCTGTCATCTTGTACTCATATTGTTGTAAAAGAAAATTTTAAAATTAGATTTTTAAATTTGATCAATCCTCGAATGGGAATTGGTGTCGGTGTAACGAGAAACACCAGCACCAGCGTCGACCAAACCTAATGCAAAATTATTCCACCGCTTGACCTGAAAATCAAATTCAACCATACGAAGAGAAGGGCCGAGGGAAGGGCAGAGTGGGTCACACATATGCGCTCCATATAGAGGTTTGCTTCCGTATACACATGTGCTAGGAAATACATATCTTATAGTTTAAAAAGACGACCAGAAAACGTAACCACGTAGCGAACACAAAGCCTACGTAGGTATTTTTACTCCGTCGCGACCTGTGCCTTTTTATCCTACAATATCATTATCATGGAAAAGAAATCCAATTTGGGCGTTCGCATACGCGAATCGGAGTTATCCGATGTTCTCGATTCGCTCTCGTTAATAAAGTCAAATTACGCCGTCGAAAAAGCACAGAGGGGAAGGCGTCGCTGCCCTCGTACTATTGTAATTACGCTCGATCCGTAGTTGAAAAATTCATCCTGTTCGCCTTGTACAAATTTGCCATCATCATCGGTGCTGAGCCTCGTCTGGTTTGGAAAATTCAAACGATTGTGAGCTGCGAACACGAGAGCGATTTTATATTCGCGATGAAAATTCAATTGCTGTACCGGAAACGTACGTATTTTATTTCAAAGGCGAATTTTACTCGCGAAATATTCAACACAAAGAAAATTATCGCCGAGAGGCGAAAAATTTACTACTTTATGCGTGGAAATAACGTGATATTAGTCCGACACATTTTTGTTCGCATTCGGCGCGTCTATTCGACGTATCCGAAACGCAACCACGATCCGGCGGCGTGGCGGCTTAAAATTATTTATTTTCTCGTTATGTATCGTCAAAGTTGAACTTATTCATCAACGGAAACGCTTTTCCGTCGTTCAATAACCAGCATTAATTGAGCTTGACACCGTATACACGAAACCCATCGCAGAAACAGCCTACGAACGCCTTCATTGCCCCTCATCAACAACGTGCTGCGGCGCCACATATATTCTAAATGAATTTCAACCGAAAACGCGCGTCATATTTGTATTAACGCAATCCAAATCCGACTCTTGTACCGCAGAAAGCGCGAAATAACAATTTCAAAATAACAAATAATTACCTTCTGCTCGGCTTTTTAACATAATTAATTTTCCTCCATTAGTAACGTCGACATCCTCGTCGTCGTCGCTCGTTCTTGTTGTTCTTGCTGCCTTAGTCGTCGTCGCCGGAGCAGATTTTTTCTTTGCATATTATTAATTTCGCGAAAGCGGTTTCAATCTGCGCTGCTACAGAAAAACGAAAGGAAATAATGAAATGCTCCGTAAAAAGTAATTCGCAACGACGACGAACCAAATTGAAAGAAAACTGTTCCAAAAATTAACAGCCAAAGCGAAACAATTAGCACGACAGAAAAATCAAAGACGAACTTGCCACGCCATTTTGATTAATTGTTCGAGCTCGTGTGATGCGGTATACGGTACCAGAGTGGAGTATGCATGCACCATGCTGTAGATAGGCTTCTACTACGCTTTAGGAAAAGGTGAAAAATTAAACCTCATTAATGAAAAACGACTACGGCGACGAATTCGCCGATGCGAAGAATACGCCTGGCAATTTAAAGTGGCTTAAAAATTTACTACCAGGTTTCTCTTCTTCATTTCGCATCCGACTTCTTTGTTTTTTTCAAAACGATATATTTAAAATGAAAATCATTTCGCCGAGTCGATTCGTCCATTAAATCAATACAAAAACTATTCGAACGTTGAAAAAGCTAAACCATAAATTTACACCAAAATATTTCCATCCGAGTTTTGTTATCCGCGAATTACGCCAGCAACACCCTTTTGTCCTGTCCCGAATACGGGCTGTACAATAAAAACGTGAAAAATTGCCCATATACTAAAAAAAAATCTACCCCATACGAGGCGAACACTTAATTCTTCGTGTAATTTATTCGCGACCCTTGGTCTCGATCCGTCACAGAGGCTGGATTAATTAATTCTTCGAAGTATTCGGTTTATTTATTTTTTTCCGGTTCTTTCTTCAAAAAATTAATTCACGAACAAAGGAATTGAAATTTTTTTTGCGAGAGATCTGTTACTTAAAAAATTAAAAAGAATTACTTTTAAAAATCTTAAAAATCCGGAAAATAGTTTTTAGTTTTTTTTTTTTTCAAGTTAGCAAAAAAATGTACCTAATACTTTATGTTTAAAATTGAAAAAAAATTATCCAACTATAGGTAACATACTATTTGGAAACCTTTATTTTTGAAAAATTATAATAATTGTATGTAAATGTGATTGTAAAGAAAATTGATATATGTGTGAGAACTTGCTCGTACCCCAAAAAAATTGAAATAAATGTCTAATTATTTGTATTTTAATTTTTTTTTGAAAAATAGCCAGTCACGAAATCAGAATTTTCATTTTTTTGAAAAGTTGGAAGAAAACCGTTAAAGATGGAAATTTTATAGAAATTATGTTTAAATATCCTTTGTGCAAATAAATCAGAAATAAAATTTTAAAATTCTTTTGTTTGATTTTTTTTACAGAAAAAAAGTCAAATGAATAAAAAATGTGAAAAAAATTACCAAATTGAAAACAAAAATTGAAAATAAAGTTATTCCAAAATTTAAAAAAAAATATAGGTATATATCTACCTATATTGTATTAGTAATAAATACTTAAAAAATCTGCTGAAAATAAAACTCAGAAAAAATTAAAAAACATGAAA
>FIZV01002041.1:0-10536 GCA_900050545.1 Trionymus perrisii | reverse complement strand
CAAAAAAAGTAACCCTAATTCATTTTTTTTTTTTTTTTTTTTTTTTTTGAGAAATGATCAAATAATCTTCCAGATTTTTTCCTTTCATTCAAAGAAAGTTGATCCAGGAGATGAATTTTGAACTAAAGACCTAGATAGGTTAGGTAGGTACACGCTTACAAAAAAGTTCAATACACTAGGAATGTTTTACTCGAAATATTTTTTCCAAAATTACCAAGATCCTGCAAGAAGAGTCATTGACTCGATATATTCTTACGAGTTCTCATAATTAATCGCTTCAATGGCTTCGTAAGTATGCATAGGTAAGTTCAAAAGCAATAAAATTATTAATGATGCCTATTTGTGGTAAGTATTAAATATAAAACTTATTCCTACCAAGTCTACGTTCATTGTGATATGATTCTCTGTCATGCAGACAGTTGGCTTTTTTTGCATCTTCTTTGTTAGCATAGATTCTATTGTATGCTGAGATTCACACTTGAAACACATAAATCCATAGCCTAAAGGTTTGCAATACGGTTTGACCGTGAATAAGTGTAGTGTACCTACACGAATACAATCGTACTTGTACTCACACAATGAATTTCTACTTTCTTTTCGCTTTATTTTCGTCATCATTGTTGAACAGGTAAATAAAACGAACGTCGAGTTCAATTCGTCCATAACTAGTGTGACGGTTAAAATGTATTGTGCAAGCAAAATATCATCTGTTGGTATTCCGCTTTATTGTGATTAGTCTGATCATCATACCGAGTGGTTGAAAAGCATCATTCATTGGCGAACACCTCGTACTAAGCATCGGCTTCTCTACGCTGATAGGATTTTATATTCGAACAACTCGGTATATTGCGAATTGTTGGCAATTCGTCTTCTATTCGGGCGATTATTTTTCTTTCTCTGGCCATTTGAAATAGGTATCGAACAATAAACAGCCGACATTACTTTCATTAGAATCGAATAATATAATATTTGCAACTGTAGGAGGGATATTCGGATGTATGCTTGGGCAGAAGAAACTTTCCTACGAGGATTTCACCATCAATGTAAAGTTGACTAGTTACCGAAATGGCGGATCGTTCGTTATTGCCGATTTTTTTCATATCATTAGTTTTGTTTATAATTATTAAGTATTGTTTAGGAGCACAATCGCATCTCCAGTATCAAGATCGGTTCCATAATAACGTCACACATTACGTGTTTCAAGAACTTTATAACGTCTTAGTAGATCAAGCACCTTACAGGTGAGCTTTTCCATTTTTTAACATGAAAATGAAAAATAACGTTAAACCTTATATTCGACGAGGTCGAAGACATCTCAGGTAGGCGAAAATTATCGCAAAATCACTGCCATCTCAGACCGGTGTGATTCGTACAACGATCGATGAACATCGGCGAACATGAAACGAAAATATGCCTACCGATATAGGTACCTATTTATAGTTTTGATTCTGGTACGAGGTATACTTATTGTGACTGATTGTTTTTGAAAAATTGACGACGTCATATTCAATATTACTCATCATATTTTACTGATAATAGGTATAATATCTAGCTAGGTTTCCAATTTGGTTAATGTGTTTTTTATTATACTCGAATATGGTAAGTAGGTAGAGGTATCTACCCTACACTTGGCAAATGATTGTACATCCAAATGCAATATTTCTAAGTGCATATAGCCTGTATAACTAGTGCAATAAAAAATTTAAAAAAGAAGATATATCTCATATTTCGTAAAACAAGCACCCGCTTATTGAGATTCGAAGACGTTATCGATGAAAAAATCAAATACCTACTTCCATATCCACTAATTATAGCAGCATAATTCGTGACCAGGTTATATTTTGGTTGGATTTATATCTGCAGTTCAATGAACTATGCATCTACAAGTAGAACTTCGTAATATAATACGGTATCGAAAACCGTTCGAATATATTAAAAAAATACTGATATTTTTCTTTCTAATATTCATATACCTATCTTTCTCTAACAGACTACACATCGAGTTTCGCAAACTAGTTTAAGAGATATGTAGGCTATTCACATTTGGCGAAAAAAACTTAATAGATATAATATTGAAAACTGGTTATAAAACTAGTTTACAGCTGAGTGGTATTTTCAAAAGTCCAATTAATTTTTTATATCTTTTTAAAAAATGCATTTGAAAAAATGTATAAATTAGTGTGATGAGGTCAAAATGTCAAGCAAGAATATTCAGCAGCTATAACGGAGGTGCTAACTTCTAAATAAATCAAAAAAAAAAAAAAAATCAAAGATAGTGAAAAAAATTCCAACTCATCTAATTAGTAATAACTCAATAAACAAGCACACTCGAAGGGGGCGAAAACGAGCAAAGAACCAAAAATTTACGAAGAACGAGTAATGTGCCATCGGTTGCTATTTTCACTGAAAAAAAAATTACAATTGTAAACTTTGGATGTTTTGACTCTAAGGTAATCAAGTTGTTCCTTTTCACGATAAGTACTTTTCAATTTTTTTTTCTTTTTCTAATTGAATTTCACGTGGTGTCGTAAAGAACCCTCCCACCCTAATTCCTCTAGAAACGCAAAAATAAAAAATAACGAGTAAAATTTTTAAATTTAGGATTCAAAGTGGTTCCATCAATGTTCCGTTTTGTGAGAAAATAATTCCAAAATTATCATTTATACCCAAGTTGAAATATGAGTAGGTAATGTCTATATTATAGCACCCTTCCCTCATTTTTTCAAAATTTACAAATTTTCAAATTTTTGTATTTTTTTTTGGCCCCAACCTCTAAAGTGGTTTATTTTTATGAAAAAATAATTCTATATTTTTCATTTTCCCACTACCTAACTGAATTTTAAAAAGTACTTACCAATGGGTCAAATTTTCAGGAAATTCGTTTTTTTTTGTTTTACCTTTAAAAATCGTTTGCCTTTTATGAGAAAATAATTCACTGCTTTTCATTTTCCCTTAACTGAATTTTAAGTGGCGCTTACCCGCTACCTCATTAAATTTCTTAGAAAAAAGAAAAATGAAAAAATTACAGATTTTCAAATTCTTGCCTTAGTCGATTTTAAACTATCAAATTTGTTCCTCTTCATATGAGAATCATTTCCCAAATTTCTATTTCCACTTTCAATTAGTGTTTTAGGCACCCCAATTTTTCAAAAAAAAAAACTAAAAAGGAGAATAATTTTTTTCAAATAGAACTCAAAGTTGCTCCTTTTATCGGAAAATTTTTTATTTTTTATTTTCTTCTTAATTGCATTCAAGTGGCACCTACCAACTTTCCTCCATTTTGAAAAAAATGAAAAATTATTCAATTTTCGAATTTTGGATTTTTTTGTTCTAACCCATCAAAGTTGTTGATTTTCGCTAAAAATAGTTCCCAATTTTTCAATTTACCCCTCACTGAGTTTTCAATTTCAAAAGCACGCGAAAAAAAATTCTCTGAACTATTGTTGTTGTTTTTTTAATGCTAAAGTTTGAAAATTTGATAATTTTTTAATTTTAAGTTGAAGTTGAAACATTTTTTTCCACTTTTAATTTTAGGTTTTTCGTTTTTGAAAAATTGGGAACCCCTGGATACCACTTGAAATTCATCTGAGAGAAAAATAAAAAATTGAGGAGTAGTTTTAATGAAAAAGAAAATTTTTGAAATAGTAAAAAAGAATAAAACATTTTCATTTTTCACTTTTCATTTTTTTCCTTTTTTTTTTTTTGAAATTGAGGGACTGTTAGACCCCTACTTATAATTTAGTGAGGAGAAAAATAAAAAATTGGGAATTATTTCTCATAAAAAAGAACGACTTTGAATTTGATAGGCAATATCAGGAAGAAACGCAATTTTTTGAAAATTTGATATAATTCTTTTTTTTTCCAAAATGGAGACCCATTGGTCCGATTTTTTAAAAATTCCAAACTTTTGATTTTTTTTTGGTCTTAGCACCAAAAGTTTTGTCTTTTTAAGAGAAATAATTCTCTATTTTCTATTTCCCCTGAAATTGAATTTTAAGTGATTCTCAGTTTCCCCAATTTCAAAAAAAAAAAATAAAAATAAATACAGATTTTTAAACTTGTGCATTTTTTGGTTGGAGCTCCCCCCTTCCCCCCCATAAAGGTGGGTTCTTTTTATAAGAAATAGTTCTAAAAATTTTATTTTTCTTATAACAAAATTTAAATATTGCTCAATTCGCCATTAAAAAAAAAAAAAATATTGACAGATTTTCAAACTTTTTTATTGCAGGGAGCATTCCAAAAAAAAAGTGCAAAAACAAAAAGATGAAAAAATTTTAATTTTAACGTTCAAAGTTGTGATTCCTCATTATGAAAAAATAATTCCCAATTTTTATTTTTACCCAACTGCGAATAACTAAATTCCATTAAGAATTCATTTGGAAGAAATATTTAAAAATAGGTAGGTAATTCGGAATTTTTTTTATCACAAAAATTTCAGAAATGAGGGAGGTTAGTACCTAAGCATTTTTCAAAATTTAGTTAGTGTGAAAATGAAAAATAGGTAATTATTTTGTCAGAGAAATAAACATTCTAAATTATGAAAATTTTGCCCATTTTTTTAATTGTTACATTTTTGGAGAAATTCCTGGGCTTTTGAAGCACCCCTTAAAATTCAGTTACATAATAAACGAAAAATGAAAAATTGGGAATCCTTTGTTATGAAAAAATAACAACTTTGATTACAATAAAAAAAAATAAAGTTTAGACATCTGTCTTTTTTTTGTTATTAACAAAAAAGGGACGATTGTGAGCACTACTCAAAATTCAGTTGAAGGGAAAATAAAAAGTTACGAATTGGATATTTCTCATAAAAAAATTGTGTGGGGAGGGGAGAGACCAAAAAATTTTCAAGTTTGAAGATCTGTCAATTTTTTTTTTTAATGGGGACACCTAGGAACTCATAGTTTTTGCATTTTTTTAAAATTTGTTTTTAAATAGGGATCATTGGATACCACACAAAATTCATTAAGAGGAAACTAAAAAATATGAAATTATTTTCTAGTAGAAAAAACAACAGGGAGAGGGGTAAGCAAAAAGAAATTAAGAAAATCATTCCAGTTTCGTTCGAAAATTTATCAATTGAATTTAAGTAATTTTTAGAACCGACTACAGCATACCTAATAATTTTATTTACAAAAATGGAAAAAGGTTTTATGGGATTTGGGACAACCCAAGCTTGGCAGAATTATACATTAGAAACTAGAGTACCCTACCTACGTACCTACCTACTTACTTACCTATCCTCTTATTTAAATTGTTTTCAAATTATTAATAATGATTAATTTTTTACCTGTTTAGAGCTGTATCTTACTTTGGGTGTCATTTTCAGATAACTTCAAAAGTTACGTAAGAGTAATTCCACTGGAAAATGTTTTCAACATGAAATTCAATTCACATGAAGATTTTTCTATTACAAGCATTTCTGTACAGTTTGTTAACTTTCTTACGCACTAGTTTGGCTTTAATTTTACCTCATTTGACGATGCCGATGATAATGATGTGAAATAAATTAATATGGCAATAAATTAATACGCACAATTATTTTCCAAATTTTATTTCGTTCTTAATCAAGGTAAATTACAAATAAATGAGAAAATGAATTACTTTGTTTTTAACACAATTGGTGTTAGGCATACGTACGATACGAGTATTTCGATATACGAAGTGAACTACTTATTTATGTATTGAAATATTCCTTCTTTTAATTTCCAGTTGCTCGATTTAGCAAAGGTACCAGTAGACTTGAAAGTCGTATTCTATTTCTGAAACAAAAAAATCGTGTTGTTTTAGTCATTAGAATACCTGCAAATAATTATAATTTAATTTTCAAATTATGTTTTTTGAATAATAAAAAAAAATTCAGTACATAGTACACACAGGACAACAGCTCCAGGTTAATAAATTTTTTAGACCAACTTGTAACAGACTCGTCGAGTGATTTGAAGATAACGTTGTTAATGTTGCCTATGTTAATTTTTACTGGCGTCATAAATTAAGTATAAATTTGGAGTAATTAGAGCTATTTCATTCATCTGCGATTTAGGTAGGTATTTACAAAAAAAAAAAATTAATCCCTCTATCTGAAAAGTCATACCTAAGATTTTCACTCAAAATGAAAAATTATTTATGCAACTAGTAGATTAATATTATGCCCAAGCTGAACGTAACCCAGGTTTTAAAATAAATAAGTAGGTAACCTACCTACTTATATTTTTAAAAATGGAGATGAGAACATTCGAAATTCATTTGCTTACCAATTATTTAGGTATTTTAAATTTTTTTTCAAAGTGATAGGTACCTACCTATCTGTCAAAAATCTTGAAAATAAAATTTATAATGCGAATGAAAAAATTACCTCCCATAATAAATATATTTTTAGTCTCATATTAATGGGGTTTGAAAAAAAAAATCACGTAAAAAACACAAAAGGAAAAAAACTTACTTCTTATGAGTTTGTTGTTTACATTTGGCTCCGGAATCGTTACCGCATTCGGACAAAGAATACACATTGGCCCCTGATTGCGGTTTATTCGAATTTGATCCAGATACTTCGTTATTGTTGTTCAAAAAATCGCTGGCCGAGGCGCTCATTAACTGCAAAATTCCATCGGAAGGTGCTACCACCAGAGTCACGTCGTTCATGTGGATCCGTAAATTTTCGCTTCCATTTTGACGTTGATCGTAGACAATTTCATCGTCTGTATCCGGCTTGGCGGTATTGTCCGATACCGGAATCGTGTATATAGTCGCGAACTGAACAATCAGCAAACAAACGGCGATTACATGAGTGACGGAATTCATGGTTGTCAATGAGAGCAATGAAACAAGTCTAATGCAACATCACTGTTTGAGGAGTAAGCGATAATCTTTGGCGCATCTAGACTTGGTACGTGATTCGTATACCAGGGTAATATAGGTGAATTGGCCAACAGCAGGAAGAAGCATTGCTGGTAAGGCCAAGCGCGTTCGTTGACGTCCTGCTATTCGTTGTTTTTACTCAGCCGCGTCGGCGATGCGAAAGGTAAAAGGCTAACTTGCTCTTCGTGTGCACGAATTATGTATATTATACCTTCAGGTATTACATCTGGCTACGAAGAGTATGTTTTCTTTGTGGTAGAGTTGATACATTTGATAATATAAATTCATTTACATAACTTACTTTAAAAGTCTGCAGGGTGTCTGTGAGTGGTGTCGAATATTTGAGATTTGAATTTGAATGAAAAAAATCTAGAGATTCAAAAAAATCACAAATTAAAAAATAAATTGAAAAAAATAAAAAAAATAAAAAAAATTGGAAAGTTTCAAGTAATTGAAAAATTCAGAAAAAATAAAGGTGTACTATAAAAATTGAAAAATGTTGAAAGTAAAAAGTCATGAATAATCAAAATATTCGGGAAAAAAAATTTTAATTTGAAATCTATAATTAAATTAAAAAGTAAAAAAATGAATACATGTTTGAAAATATTAAAAAATCGCGAACCGAAAAATTTGGAGGTATGAAAACAATTCACCGATTCAAAACGATTTAAAATGCCTAACAAAATATCAAAACTCATTCATATTTATTATTTAAAAAATTTATAAGTTTCAGAATGTATCTTTCTACTCAAATATCTGATAAAATGTCCAAAAGTCATTCAATTTTTAAAAAAAAGTTGTCTTAAATGTCTGACAAAATATCTAAAACTCATTCATATTTAATATTTAATTTATGTTTCAGAATGTCTGACAAAATATCTAAAAGTCAGCGTGACGGTTTTTCGTCACGGTTTTTCGTTACATAACGTTTTTTTCTGTTGTGTGCCAAAGCAAAGACATAAAAATGTCAAAAAAGAGTAAAAAAAGATCGAAGTACCTTACTGAATTTCGAAGATGGAAAGGCGCGACCGATTTCAGCTCGAAAAGGAAGGTTTGGGGATTCTGAAAATACTAAAATGCAAAAATTGAAAATTTAGCCGTAAGCCTTCTTTCTTGGGACAGAGACACGGTTATTTGAGTTATGAGACTTTATTTCTTTGCAGACACAATTTTTTTTTTCCGAAAGTTTTTAGCCGAATTTATTTATTTTTTATTTGTAAATTCAACTTCGGCGCAGTTTTTTTAAACTGTCTGCAAACATTTCGACTTCATAATATCGAAGGACGAAATTTCTTAATAAGAAAAAATCGAAGCAATCTTTTTTATGAATTTTTAAAGCATTTTTCATTTATTTATCTGTTTTTTTGATAATACCCGAATTTATAGAACGAGTAGGCAGGCATGTAGTTTGTATTCGTATTTGTATTTTCAAGAAGAATAACACTGACGGCATGGCATCGAGAGAAGGAATTTACGTCATATTTCGAAAAAGTTTTTCAAAATGTTTAGCAGACAAGATTACTTTCATCTCTTCATCTACTATTAATTTCTTTCATTAAAATCGCAATTGTAAATTAAAACTATGGGCTTTCTGATGTGATAAAATGTTGACTTTGTTTTGTTGTAAGTTCTTGTATTTTCAATTACTCGCCTTCTTTTGATTTGTTCTCTTTTCTACCTTGTCATCGAAAGTGACGAGTAGTTGTTCGTTTAAATTTTGCTACCTAAACGAGATGAATAAATTTATTTTAGAAATTTTCAAAACGTCATATAATACGCGATCGTTTCCAAATTCGAAACTACCTGAATAAGTAAGCTTCGCAGGGAAGCAGGCACATCAAAAGGGTAAAACCACCGCCTTCGAGTACACTCGCTACAGGTACATCTTACGCAATAAATATACCTTTACGACGGCAACGCGCTCGTAAAATACGATAAAAATGATGCCGAAAAACCCTGCGGTCATTCTAAGTACTTTCACACCACAATAACACGTCCAATCCTTATATGAGAATCGGCCAAAATCACACGGACGAAAATAGTAAAAATCGAAATTTATCGTTGTCCGATGATTCTGTAAGCGTAAATTTTACTCTCTTTGTAAAATTATTTTCTGCTCAGGTTGAATATGAAACACTTTAGCCCGTACGTAACCAGATTACGTATCGAAGCATGATTTAGGCTAAGAATCATTCCATCGCATTCTTAAATCGTTTTATGTGAAAAAGAAATCTTTTCAGCGTAAGTTCGTCGCTCAATTTCCCAATTTACGAACGCACGTACTAGATTACATTCACTTTTTCACCTTCGTTTTCAATGGTCATCTTGTTAAAGCAAAATTCGTTTCGCATACGATACTCGTAATTTTTTCATCTCTTCGGATACAAAGCCTCACACGTGACGGTTTATCGAATTATCGAGTTAGCAAACGAATTGCGGTCGTTAAAAATTACGACACGATACGTTCGAGTCCGTATAAATGTTATAAATTCGTCGTATGTTGACAACTGTTACTTCACTCGTCTACTCGCAGTACCTCTACCTATATGCGTTGAAAAATGTCATTGTCGGACCAAGTATTCGAGAATTTTTTTCCACCTTTCGATGTCCCGATTACTAACTCGTACGTTTTCGGTATGCGCCACTAACGAAAATAGGTATTCACTCGTTTTTGTCACCGAATCGGGTAGTTTCCTTCACCGTGAACACGACATCCCACTAATTTTCAAATTTTTACTAGCGTTCTGTTTCGATAAATGAAAATTGATGGGAAATATTTAATAAAAGTTAGCTACAAAGCGAGTTTTTTTATTGTCAAAAAATGTGTCGACTCTTTGGCAATTTCATTCACTTCTGCCAAACATCGCTCGCACATTTTACGAGCCTTTCTCTCAGATACCCTAAAAAATATCTCTCCGCTCGTTCGGAACCCAATTACCTACACAGTTTTCAAAAATCCTATCTCCTGTTTTTCATCCCTCTCTCTCTCTTTTCTTCTCCTCACATTCTTGTATATCCTTCTTATAACCTCTACGAGGGTTTCTACTACTTTTGAAGTTGCGACTGCAGAATTAAAAGGGATTGAAGGAGAACTCGCCAAAGTGACCATTTTCTAAGGCGAAAAACGAAAAAATTTCTTTATTGAAAAAAAAAAAATTTAAAACTACCATTCTAGCAATTTTTCATTTTTTTTTCTCTAAAAGATTGTAAAAATAGTCTTTCATCCATGAAAATTTTTTCCATATTTCATTTTGAGAAAAAATATTTTAACAAATTTTTCATTTAAAATTTTACATTTAATTCATCTACTTTTTTATTAGACCCGAAGAATTTTCTCCAAAAAAAATTATCTAACGTAGTTAGGTATTCCAACATTTTCTTACCCGTTCTCATTACCTGTATTATTTATACGAGTCTATATTTTTTTCTGTTCAAAAATTGTTTTTCAAATGATTTCAACTTTTATAGAGTGGTTTGAGAGTCACTTCACTTTTCTGTAAAGTATTTACCTCAAACAGTATTTTTTATTGATTTTTTTTAGATTCATTTTACTTTTTTTCGCGAAAAATTTAAAGTTTTGATTTTTGAAAAAAAAATGTATGCGGTTCTCAAAAAAAAAAAAAAAAAAAAAAAATCATATTGAATTTTGATGATGTCATTCTGCGAAAAATATGAAAA
>FIZV01001997.1:0-13347 GCA_900050545.1 Trionymus perrisii | reverse complement strand
AAAAAAAAAAAAAAAAAAAAAAAAAAAGAGGCTTCTCAAAAAAAATAGTGATGTTTTCCTCTAGAAGGGATTTCTCCATATTCCATAAAGTTGTCATTTTTTTCTCTCCAAAAATGAAAATATGTATTTTATATTCCTTGAAAAACTTGATTTCTTTTCTCCTTTTGTTTCAAAAAGTTTTAAAAACTTTCTCTCCAAAAAAAAAAAAAAAAAAAAGGTATTTTTTTTTTTTCAAAAATTTGAATAATATTTTACTTCAGAAAAATTGAAAAAAAAAAACAATATAAATTGAGACTTTTTGCCTAAAAAAAACCCTCATATAATTTTGTAAATTTGTTGATTTTTTGATGTATCTGGCTCGAGCAGCCATGTTTTCAAGTATGATTTTAGGATAAATAATGCATTCATTCGTTTTTTTGTTTTTTCAGCGGTCATTAAAATTTCACGAGATTTCTTTTCTTACAAGGAAGGCATTTATAGATGCACAAGCATTACGAATGCTACTGACCGTTCAGCGTACCACGCTGTACGTATAGTTGGATGGGGAGAAGAGTTACAAAACAATGAATTGGTAAAATACTGGGTGAGTTCTGGCTTTTGAGTAGGCTTTCGCAGCGTCGCATGTGATGATTTAATTTAATTACTAATTAGGTACTCGTCAAAAATTACTTTTTTTCCAGATCATTTCAAATTCTTGGGGTACTTGGTGGGGAGAAGATGGATTTTTCCGGATACGCAGGGGCTCGAACGAATGTTTAATAGAAGAGTTTGTCGTGGCTGCGTGGGCGAAAATTGATAATTTCAACACACTTTACAACACAGCTAAATCATCAAAAAATAATTACATATATCCTGTTAAGAAATAGACTTAGGTTTAAAGTTTATCGTATGACGAGTATTGCATTTCCACGCACGTGTAATTTTGTACTTTTTTGTAGGTACGTATTAGGTACCTAACTAATAATCTACTTGAGGAATGCATACAAGTAGGTAATGTTTACAATAAGCATTTCAGAGATACTTTTGGAGGAAACCAAAGAAACTGTACCTATAACTACCTTCGTTGGATGTACTCTATAAAATATGCTGCCAGTGAAGGCATTTTTTGTGAACTTTTTAACGACCAGCTGTTTATTCATTTTTATTTTTTGAATCTTTGTTGTAAGTATGTACTATGTACTTAATTTTTACGTACCTTTACCTATACCTAGTACAACGAATGTATAATTTTGATAGCGATAAGTAAGAATTGTATAGTGATATTGTCATTGTGTTTGTACTTCGTAATTTGTACTGGTACTTATTTGCTTCATCTCGATTTGATCGATCCTCATAATCATAATTTTGTTTCTATAAGAATAGTGATCAAATTATAATAAACTGCCATTTATTGCTTTTATAACTTATTTTTTTTTAAATTCCAATTTGAAGAATGATTCGTAATCGTAATCTATTTCAATATTTTCATTTCAATTACACCCCACGCACCCCACTTCTGCGAAAAAATTTCAAATTGAGCGAACACATTCGAACATGACCGATGACGACCGAATGCGTTCGTTTGTTTACAGTTGACAAAAGAAGTTGGAGAGGGAAGGCACCGACATCGCTAACATCGCCGACATCGGACTCGATGAGCCAACAAAACAAAATTTTCTTTGCAATAAATTGAGATTTTCATACGTTACGTGTTTTTTATTAATAATTTTTTTTAATTCTTTTATTTTTTAACTGTTTGAAATAGTTATAGAGCCGTTTTCATCGTACACTTGCCAAAGTTGATAGGTGAGTAGGTCTAGGTACTTTTGATAGATGTGCTTCTTTCGGTATTGCTTAATTACGTGTCTAAATCTTATCTTAAAAATACATAGATTACTGCAATCAGAATGACAGAAGTGTTATATTTAACGTTTTCTTATGTTCCATGTTGGTATTAGGGTGGAGTACGTGAATTAAAATGCCGAAGATAAAGATCGAGTATTGCCTAGGAGCTAAATCTCTGCCAGATTCTACTTCGTTGTTAATCGTCGGTAATATTAAGCATTTGCAAACATTGAAATACAATGACATTAAAGTGAAGTTGCATCCTTTCGTAACAGAAGAAGTAAGATAACATTATGTTATAATTTCACTGGATTATTTGTCGTTTATTCCGCAATTCTTTCAGGTTTACACTTCAGCTTTGAATAGTCTTCGTCCTAACCCATCAGATAATTGCTCGCTGTATTTGAATACCATTACCTTAGCCGCTCTTGCGGATAAAGCTACTCATTATAACTCATCGGCTCAACCTCACTTATTGACTGAAATCATTAAATCATTTTCGAAAGGAAAAGAACTAAATATTGTGGTAAGTAGTAAGTAGTACCTTAGAGGTTTTATGAATTGTAAAAAGGTATTCTAGCAGTATTATTTACCTTTGCAGATAGTTTGCGAGAAAAAAGATATTTTCGCTTCGGGCGCGGCCGTTGCCAAAGCATTTCCAACCTTCAGTAAAAAAACGAACTTGGATAATAGTAAAAAAACACTCAACGATAAGGCGCAAATTTTGGTTGAATTTCTCATTGCTCAAGATAGTCAAGTGATCAATGTACTCAATTCGGAAACTGTACCGGATAATTACGTCGAATTGAAAACTATCACAGAAACTTTAGGCTGCGTATCGTATGGTATTCAATTAGCTGCTCGAATTGTAGATACGCCTTGTAACGAGATGAATGTAGATACTTTCATCGAAGTAAGTGAATAGATCGTGTTCTTGAATCAATCGAATACATTTTAAGGTTTATCATATCATTCGCTCTACCTTTAGGAAATCAAAGATGTCGGAAAGGAGCTGAATATAGTACCGGTTATAATTCGAGACGAAGAGCTAAAAGAACGTGGATTCGGTGGCATTTATGGCGTTGGTAGAGGCGCAGCAATCCCACCCGCTCTGGTAACTTTATCACATCGTGTTCCGAATGCTACCGAAAATATTGCCTGGGTTGGGAAAGGTATCGTTTACGATACCGGTGGTTTATGTATTAAAGGAAGAGTAAGTGTTTGGTGTTTTAAGATGATTGTTGATATCGACTTTCGTTGTTATTTACTAGAATTTTTTTTCGTTCGCAGACTTCTATGACTGGAATGAAACGTGATTGCGGTGGAGCCGCTGCTATTTTAGGGGCATTTTATGCAGCTGTTAAACTAGGTTTTACGCAGAATTTACACGCGGTGTTTTGTTTAGCTGAAAATGCAGTCGGGCCTTTGGCTACCAAGCCCGACGATATTCATAAATTGTATTCTGGAAAGTAAGCTTTTCAAACTGTCTTCAAGTAGAATTCGTTGTGAATTTTGCTACAGTTGATCCATTATTTTAGAACTGTTGAAATCAATAATACAGACGCTGAAGGTAGATTGGTCTTGGCTGATGGTGTAGTGTATGCCAAATTAAACCTCAAAGCGGACACAATTGTTGATATGGCTACTTTAACTGGAGCTCAGGTAAATAAAATTTATCGAATTCAAAATCAATGCATAGCTGGATTTTTAAAGTATAAAGATTGGATATCTAACAAAATTATTTCAGTCTGTGAGTACAGGAAAACATCACGCTGCTGTCATGTCGAATCATAAAAAATGGGAGCAACTAGCCGTCGATTCAGGCTTACAATCTGGTGATCTCGCATATCCAATAATTTATTGTCCGGAATTGTATTTCTCGGAATATACGTCGGATGTTGCGGATATGAAGAATTCAGTTGCCGTAAGAAAATATTGAGATTTTAAACTAAAACACAATAAGTACCTATTTCTCACAACGTATTTTCTTAATAGGACCGTACAAATGCGTTGTCATCGTGTGCCGGTTTATTCATGGCTGCTCATCTTGGCTTTGACCCGGATATTAACTGGGTCCATGTTGATATTGCGGGTGTATCCTATTTGGTACTTTTTCAATTTCATTTTTTTCAATGATGTAAAAAATCTATATTCGAATTTTCTAAATCACTCGAATTTTAATGTTTTTAGGGAGAACGAGCTACTGGATATGGAGTGGCTTTATTAAATGTCATGTTTGGAAACTATTCCAAAGACTCGAATTTGAAATTTTTGTGTCCTTCCAAGGACAGTCCAAATATCGCCAACTGTGATTTGCATCATAGCAAGAGAAGAAAAATTTAATTTCATCGATCGATCGAAGTTTTTATTTCCACCAAGTGTGGATTTCAAATTTACGAGGTTTCAAAATGTTTTAATTTGTCCTGATTCTTTATACTTGTAGTCCATATGTAATCTTTATGATTGAAGTCATATTTATTTTAAATTAGCGTCTCGATTGAAGAGAATTATAAATGTAATCTTTAATGGTTTTATCACGAGAAGTATTTTATAAGTTGACTCTTTTTAGTGTCCAAAGACATCGCAGAAAATTGATTACGTTTCATTCGGTTTTTTCGAATCAAGGCCTGGCGAAAATCAAACTCCCACAAGTTTGATAAAATATAGAATAGTATATTTATAGCAATCGGTAATCAATACATGATTAATGAAAAACAATCACAAAAAGGAATAACGCTTAGATAAGAACTAGCAATAATAAAAAATGAAAAATCTCTCGTTTAAAAAAGTAAGTAGCCCAAAACCGTACTAAATTTTAAGACTGAAAACCATATTCAAAAACTGTTCGTAGTGAATTGTGATAACACCATCTTGATCGGTGTCGTACTGACGGAATGCAGAAGTTAAAGTCTGAAAATTACAAATAAGATTAGTCCTATTGGCGAAAATATTACATGGTACACGAATATAAATGAAGTGAAAGCTGTCCTTACTTGTAATATAATACAACACTGAATAAAATCATCAAACAAGATCGTTCCTTTTCCGAATCTATCAAATTTACGTAGCATAACGGAAACTAGATTATCTGATAATCTGTACCCAAAAGTGGTTAACGCTGACTTCAATTCGTTGAAATCAATATTTCCGGAGTTATCTCGATCAAATGAACGAAAACATGCTTGCCAATCTGTAACGTATTTCCATAGAGCGCCGAAATCATCGAATGTGATTGACGATCTGTTATTTTTGTCGAACATTCCTGCAGAAAATATCACCACAATGATAAATATGGCTGATTATGAAAATACCGTTTGTAAAAAGGTCTGTGATATTACCGATCATTAAACGCACTGTTTCCGGATTGAATGGGGCCCATGTTCCGTTAGAAAGCGCAGTTTGAAGTTCATCTGCAGTTATGTATCCGCTTCGATCTTTATCAACTCTAGAATATCGAAAGATGCATACAATGAAAAAATTAAAGTAATAGTATAATTATACTACGTGACATTGAAATTGTTGTCAATCTTCTAAGCTGCAGCTAGTTGCTGCTTACGCAGTATTTATCAAGACATTTTTTTTTTTTTTTATAAAACGTCAAAATTATACGAATTTATATCCTTATCGAACGTAATTTACATTAAAACCACCACAGAGATACGTGTTATTTACTTACCTTTGAAAAACACTCCACAAAAATTCTCGAGTTGGTTGAGCAGATGGTGGAGCAGCGTAATACGCCATTGATGAATAATTATCGAGAAATGCCAGCTAATACTTTTAAACTTATAATAAGAACACTCAGAAAAATATACCCGTAAAAATAGCGAATGATGAAAAATATGAAGATGAGTCACTGGATTTTCTTTCGGAATGGTACTCAACAGAAAAACGTAATGTTTATCTCGTCTGAAAATTATTATCAGTCGTCGTTTTTCGTTGCGCGCCCCTCCCTTCATCTCAACAAGCAGTGTTGTTTTTAGCCGAATTTATGAAGGCTATTGTGTTATTTTTTATGAAATCTTCATTATTTTTATTCTAAATGGACCGTGAAAAAATAATTTAAAAGAATCATTTTTCTCAAGTTTCAATTTCAATTAACTTGATCGTCATCCCACCTGCTGGAATTATTCCAAAAAAAAATGTCGCAGAGATGTACATATATATATCATTCATTGAAACTAGAAAGCTCGATTGTCTTTACTTTTTAGGTTCCCATTCCCATTGTTCAATGGATATTTTAAGAATGCAAATTGCCGCACGTCGGGGTCACAGCATCCTTTCATAATTTTGCACAAAATCAATTTTTGCATAAGTCATCATCATTCGTTCATTCCAATTACGTCTCAATACTGTTATACTTACCGCTGGAAACGTGTTTACTTTCGATAACACGTGTTATTTAATTTTGTCAGCAAACGTAATGGGATAAAGAAAAATCCTACTAAATACTCAAAAATAAATTCACAAATAATTATTTTCCAGAATGAATTAATATCAACATTTTTTAAGAATTAACAATTATAATACAAAATTTTTGTTCTTTTCGATTTTCTTAAATAATAAATTATTCGTGAAATTAAAAATTACGAAGCATTCCGGAAGAAACTCCATTTTACTTTTGACGATCTCGTTTCACTAGTTGTAAATATTGAAACCAATTAAATTACAATTAAACCCATTTCAATGGAATGTAATTAACTTAAAGGTAGTGTACAGTGTTAAAAAAGCAAGAAATAAAATTTATTTCGTAATTAATAAAAATGAACCAACATATACATAGAATAATACACATTTTTTTTTAAAGAACTTTTCTTTTGATAAATTAAACAAAATCCACAATCGTGATATATTTCTACCTATCCCAAAGCATGGCTTCTTCAGCCCGTTAAATCTGTAATTAAATATTTATAAAATTTTCATTCCAAGAATATGGGGTAACATCTGATCTGAAGTGAAACGTAAAAGAAAACAGTAATTTCGTCAAAATACCTTCTTGACTATTAATTACAGATTAAACAAAAAATACAAACTACAAAGGAATATCTTAGGAAAACATTAAACCTATCTTAAATCATAAAATTTAATTACATAATATGCATTTTTCTCAGATAAGAACCCCGCAGAATTTTTGCGACGAAGCTTTGTTTATTTCTGCACCACCGCTCTGTTCTTGATAAACTTCTATCACATCGCCGTCCTCCATTTCCAGCTAACAAAGAGAATACGTTGGAAAATGATTTTCATGATATTAAATCACGAATTACGACCAAAAATCAAAATCATAATTACCGATTTAGGGGTGTCTTCGTCGGTTATTCGTCTACCATCGAATAAGAATCGTAAACCGGGTAACTGTACTCCCTGAAAATTCCAATAATATTCATTAGTTCTTATAAATTAGAGAGTACAATAAACCTTAAATACAATACTCACAGCTTTTTCACTATATGACCGCTTTAATTTGTACATTTGAGTGCTCATTTTCACTCTAAAGTGAATTTCATTCGAATCCTAAACAATAAATAAACCAACTCGATACAGATAGGATTTGACGTTCGCATGGAAGGGAAAACCTACACCAAAATGACTACTTACGTTGCCGAGAACTTTCAGTTTGATGTAACCGCCGGAATCTCCGTCACCTGCTTCATTTTTCGAAGTTTCTTCATCATTCTGATCGTTCTACGAATAAAGTAGAAACAGCATTGAATTAGCAGTAATTCGTGAACAATAATAGTTACGATGATTGCAACAGCATCATTTTTGGATAATGAAAATTGTGAGTTCAATTCGAATAACTTGGAAAATAATTAAAAACTACTCGTGAAGTTTAACCCTAATCGAGTGTTTGAATTGAACTCCTTGACAAGCCATTATTATTTACTCGTGAAATCTTTACCTGTGCTTCAGATGGGGGTTCTTGTCGTGGCTCTTGAGCAGCCGCATTCTCGTTTGAGGCATCATCAGTTATATCTAACTGATCCATGGTTTAACAATAATGATAATTAAAACTATTAGACAAAGTACTTTGCCAACTTTTCCAAAAAACTAATATTCGCGTTATCGCGCGCAGTCAAAATGGCGATTATTTTTTTCGTTCAACAAACTGATGGATTAGTTCAATTCCCAGCATAAAAATATCTCCGATATGTGCCTAATTTTTTAACCTGGATTTCACAATAAACAATAAATTTATAGACTTGTAAGTTCCTGGATAAAAATTAAAATCTCCCAATTTTGAATTTTTTCGTTTTTGTCACGTGATCATTTTTTTTTCTTATCCAGGTACTCCAGGTTCCTCCAATTTACCAATAGTTACAAGATTACAACGTTATTTCTGTAATTTTGAGTAATTTCAGAAATTTTTCAAAGAAAACTTGAAATGAGGTTTTTTTATAATTCTTAAGAGTGCGCTTTGAAATGTAAATAAAAACTTTCATGTTCATTATCTCAATCTATCTCCATCGTTGAACTTCTTTAGTGGTCGTTCTTTATTTTTCGGTCATTCACTCTAGATCAAAGAGACAAATTTTGAGAAATTTCCCAAAATTTTACCAAAATTAATATGTTTTCCTGAAAAGTGATGAACTGGTTGTAGTACGCGTTAATTCACGGGTGTTATAGCGAGCGCGATTTTTTCAATCAAAGTTGTGCTTTATCTTTTAAGTTGAGAATTTGTGTTTGTTTAACGTAGGCCTATTCTTCACCAAGGTTGTGTTAATCGTAAAATTTTGTAATAAATTCTTCACTTGCGCGATATAATCTCATAAATGTCGTAAAATGTCACTATAACACACTTCCGATCAAAGATGCAATCCAACAGTTCAATGAAGCCCCCGAACTTGGTCCAGCAGATTATGGACCGAGGGAAAAAAGGAGCTGCTAACTATCTAAAAAATTGCCGTTCTCCCGAGCTTATATACGAAGTTTTAGATCAGTTTCTTAGTCCTGATGTCTTAATTCATAATGAAGAATCTATTGATTGGATCAAGTGGCTTATAGCTGGGGGTAAAACTCCGGACGAATTTACCAACTTGGGTAAGTAATACTCACACTCAGCGTATACTTATATATCGTTATTGTAATTTCAATGTTTATGGAGTGAGTTTTAATGATTACTTACTCTGAATGGAATTAGTCGAATGGGGCTTCCCTTCGTAGTTCATCACTTTTCCAATCATTTATCGACCACCGTTTTATGAAGGAATTGATGGAAATCTTCATTTTACTCATCTCTTCGAAAATTATTCACCTCTGTCGGGTCTCTCTCATTTTGCAAAACATCTTAAAAGTTAAAATTTGTACCTGAAACAAATGTTGCACAGTTTCAGAAATTGAAAGTCATTCAAATAACGCATTAATTTCATGTTATGTGTTAGCGAATTAGCGATTAACTTAATCGATTTTACGCTTCAAATACTAGTACTACTTTCATCGATATGAATTTTGTTTTATAATATTTTCATTTCAATATTTGGTAAACTAGAAACAGTTTCCCCTCAACAACACTTCTCGTCAGCATCTTCAACAATTTGTTTTTTCTTTCAGTTAAAAAGTACAATAAAGCTACCACTTGTGGATTAGTTTGGACAGCAAATTTTATCGCATATCGATGCAGAACTTGCGGTATATCACCTTGTATGTCTTTGTGCGCCGACTGTTTTCAAAGAGGTCATCACGAAAATCACGATTTTAATATGTTTCGAAGTCAAGCTGGCGGAGCTTGCGATTGCGGTGATACATCAGTTATGAGATCTTCCGGGTAAGCTCTTTGAGTTAATACTGAAATTATTTTGAATTTAACCTTTCTAGCATTAAAATTGATTTCTTGTTCGCGTAGATTTTGTGATAAACATGGTACAGCAGATGAAGCAGAAAGTATAACACCTCCGCCAGATTTGATGTACATCGCCGAACATATAACCCCACGAATTTTTTTCAAATTAATTTTATTTTTAAGAAATATAGGGTTTGTATTGATTATTTTTTTTTGTAAAAAAAATGGATTCATATTTTAGTACTTTCGAATAATAAATGTTATCATTTTTCAGACATGAGGCAGATTTGCAAAATTACGACGTTTATAACAATTTTGACGCCGATAATTTTTTAATCATGTTAAGTGACCTGAGTAGCATGGGATCTGCGATGAGGAGAGTATTAACAGAAGCACTACTAAATCCTCAAGTAACTATAATACATTGATTAGATCGGTTCGTTTTCGTTACACTAATTTATAATTAATCGGAGTCATTTTTCGCAGGAATATAAAAAATTAACTCAAGAATGGGTGAAAGATGATTCCAAGATCTCTGGTTATATGGCTACTAGTGAGAAATTATACGAAGAAGCTTTACAATCATTAAGTAACCCGAATCCTCCTGCTCAATTTGAAGGTAAATTTTGAAATATTGCCTCATAAAGGAGAGAACTTTCATTCTATTTACTTTTTTAAATGTCGTTTAATTTGTCTAGACTGTCCTGGCTTAAAGAGAGAGTTGAAACATACTACGTTTCTAGAAGAATTAGTATTCTGGACTATTAAATACGAATTTCCGCAAAAAGTTGTTTGTTTTTTATTAAACATGCTGCCGGATATTAAATATAAGGTTAGAACGAGACGTAGTAAAAATCTGATATTTTGTAAGTTGAACAAATTATTTCTCGAATCCAGTTAACCAATTTTTATATTACAGGACGCGTTAACGGAAGCATTCGTCGTGCATTACAGTCGTATCGCGATGATTTTAGAAAAAACAACAGATTCGGACAAATTGTCAAATCGTATCGTTCACGTCAGCGTGCAATTATTCTCAAATGAAAATTTAGCCGTTCGTATGACGAAAGAATTCTGCCTTTTGCAAGTTATGGTTGTTAGTTTGAAAAACATGATGAGTAAAATACTGATTTCAAGAACATCAAATAGTAAGATTTTTTCCAGAAAAAAAACGAATATTGGAATTTTGAGATAATAATAATATCTACTTTTATTTTTAGCTCGAAATTCCTCGTTTGGTAGCAGAGATGCTCCAATGGTTGTAAACTGTAGTTTACCAGTAATGAAAGAGCATTGTTATTGGCCTTTGGTTTCCGATCTAAATAACGTATTATCTCATCGTCCGGTAGCCGTCCAATTTATGAATAACGATACGCTGACAAACATGTGGTTCTCGTTTCTATCCTATTTCCAAGGTAATAATCCGTTGAAATCGTTTGCTCAGCCATTTCTTACTCGCATCATGATTTAACAACAAATTCTCTTGGACGTTCCTAGGCATGAATGTGAATCAACGTGAGCTGATTCAGCATATCGAGTTCGAACCAAATACGTATTACGCAGCATTCTCGGCCGAATTGGAGGCCAGCGCGTATCCTATGTGGGCGTTGCTTTCCCATCTGAACAACACGAGTACCGTTGCATTGACGAAGAATATGTTGAAAAATTGCATGACTGCTTTACAAGAGTGGACTGAAGCTGTGAATGCTGCCGATGCTTTTGGAGAAAATTTAGTCTCTTTTCATATTCCGTTACATCGGTATCTGGCTACGTTTATTTGTCAAGCAGTCAACGTGCAGCAAATGTCGCTGTCGGAAGTTTTACCTCCGAATAGTTTGATAGCTTCTATTATAAGGCATCCGTTACGGATTCAGGTATTTTGGAATTTTCAAGGTGCATTTAATCTGGTCGATTCGGTCTGAGAAATTTATTGTTTGCTTCGATTAGGTCGCATTTTACGAAATTGTCAACGGATTATGGGTTCGAAATGGTTTGCAAATTAAAGGACAGGCGATGACGTATATCCAATGTAATTTTTGTAGCTCGATGGTAGACGCCGATATGTACCTGCTGCAGATTCTGTCGACGCAATTACGCGCTGTTGATTTCATGTCCGATGTAGTTGAAAAGTAAGAACAAAATTGAAATTTTTCGCTTGTTTTGAGATGAATTCTAAAATCGAATCTCCTTTTATAGGTTTCATATTAGGGACTGGCTGAGCTTCTTTAATGGTGTCGATGGATCGAACTCTAGCAACGATAGCGATAATGATACCCCAATGTTAGAAAGTTTCCTGCAATTTCTCGCCACCTTGTGCAGCAATCGGACTAATTTGGGTTGGCTTTCTATTAATTTGGTATCGTAAAAAAGATAAAAATTTACTTACGTTGAATGGATTTTTCAGGCGTTTCTTACTACGAATTCGGCGGTTCCAAGTATCCTGTTCTTACTCGCTTAGAAATGGTCACTTTGTTATGTGTCGGTGATAAACCACACAGTCAGTTAATGGAACTGATGCCAGAACGTTGTGGTACTGGACAGCTAAGAGATTTTGATGCTATTCTGGAACAGGTATGTTCCATATTTTACGTTAATTTGCGAATTTAAATTAGAAATCTTTGTTTATCGAACGTGAATATTTTCTGCGCAGGTGGCAGATTACAAAGCACCAATATTCGAAGCCAGTGGGAACATGCAGCAAGGTTTATACATCCCGAAAGCGTGCGTATGGGAAAAATTATACGATCCTATTCACGTTTTATTACGAGCCGTTCAGAGAAAAGATTTTCAAAATTCGATGGATCGTTTTACCGAGTTGTAAGTTAGTTGTGATATTTATTTTGGCATTGGTAGAATTTGATTAATAATTTTAATCATTTTTACAGCGTAAAACAAAATAACCTACTACCTTCCGGTACCGTGCCTTGGCCTCCATATCGTATACCTTCGGCGTGTAATCCTGCCTACAAAGATCCTCGTCGTGTATTAGAAACGCGAGTATTCCACGCTGTCATTTGGATAATACTATATAAGGCTGTGCATATGAGAAACGTTTCCGAACATGTTATGTCGCTAGCTGTGTATTTACTAGAAGTAGCCCTAAGTATCGCTCCTCAGGCCAGCGATAGTTTCACACAAGTGAGTAATTGACGATAAACTCGAAAGTATATTACTTGTTGCGAAAACGTTAACTCCTTGAAATTTTTAGGTTTGCGAGCAAAATACGAGTAGTTGGTTGGACGTTACTAATTTGGATTTAGCTACGTGGTTCATGTCAGATTGGTTGTCCGCTAATGTTAGAACGAACATCAGATACGTGGTTCTGCCTCCTTCAGATCTTCAACAATGTTTCGATCATTCATGTATGTTAAACCATTGTGCCAAGTTCGCAGAGTTGTTGTCGTATATAAAATTTATTTCATTTTGTAGCCGAATTAGACTGGAATCCATATCCCGAAACCTGTGAATTAAGTTCTGCTAGTCCGTCATCGCTTAGACGTTTGCTCGAAGATAGTGTATCTTCGGAAATTAATCAAAGTAGTGCTAGTACGTCGTTAGTTTCTACAAGTAAGTGCGATTTTACTTGAGGATGATTTTATTCGTGATTGAAAACTTCGAAGTGGTCAGAGCGCTTGAGCTACACCGAAAATTTATTTATGATTATTATTATTATAGTAGTGCCGCTATTTGCATTTTCCATAATATATTCATTTATATAATAATATATATTATTATTATTTTTT
>FIZV01001946.1:0-11143 GCA_900050545.1 Trionymus perrisii | reverse complement strand
AACGTAGGTATTTAAAAAATCAGTGATGTCTTCATACCACTTTTGAAATTTTGAGTGTACCTTGAGCACTCAAGCTAATGCTCAGTCGTCAGTCATGATAATTATATTATAGAATTCGAATATGAATTACAGGTTATTCTAAAAATTTGGATGAAATCGGAGATACTCGAACAACTAATGAATCTCGTTCCTCAACCCGCCCACCATCCATCGTAAAACAGACCACCCATACCGCAATCAAATCCACACCTTCGACAGATGCATCACTTCCGCCAAATTCTAATTTCAAAGAATTTTCAAGTACTCCCGACATCATCATCAAAACCCCCGATGCAAATGCGTCTTTTATCGATAATTTGAGCGATAAAATTCGATTAGTTTTAAAACATTTTCAAGATCCTAACCCAATAGGAATTCCTGGAGATGCTATTTTGCCAGAACCAATGATCGCTGATAATGTATCCGTTTCGATGGTTGTTGCTACTGGATATTTTCACAATATTACGGTTTGGGGTTTGAATAATTTCACGATCGATGTTGTTAATACATTTTTGGATAAAATGGAAGTAAGTAGTAATCAGATAGGTAATTAGGTAGGTACTCATCTATTGAAATTATTAACTAGATAATGCCAATCGTATATTTTTACTATCATAGGTTTTTGTCACCTTGCAATTAAAAACCGTCACAGCTTTGGGAAATTACACAATGAGCAACCTTTTAGTCGATGACCAAGGTCCATTTAATATCACCTTCACCAATGTCACAGCTGCCGGTACCGTTAGCTTACAAACAAACCAAGAAGGAAAATTACAAGCAAATAAATCCATCATCGACATTGCATACGAAGACATAGCGGTAATACTTGTACGAAATAATTTCTTCGATGAATGCTATC
This sequence comes from Trionymus perrisii, assembly GCA_900050545.1. Taxonomy (NCBI): domain Eukaryota; kingdom Metazoa; phylum Arthropoda; class Insecta; order Hemiptera; family Pseudococcidae; genus Trionymus; species Trionymus perrisii. The sequence goes on along the minus strand of FIZV01001946.1, from coordinate 10,245 downwards.
AAAAAAACAATTACCTTTCTGTTTTGTTTAGGTTGATTTAACCAACGTCAGCTCTTTAGCAAGACCATTCCTGAACAGCGGAGGGTCCAAGGTATTCGACGCCGAAAAACCGTTAATATTGGCCAGCGTAAATCAACGATTAATCTCAGAAATAGACCGTCGTCTGGAATTCTTCCCCAAAATCCCACCGCTGACTAAACTTTCGCCAGTCGACTTGGCTATAATGGAAGCTCGTAAATTTGTACGAAACCGATACGAACCGTTCGTTATAAATAAAATTTTCGATTTCGACAATTCTTTTCTCACCATCCACGTTGGACCAGTTAGTGTTAGCGGTGTATCGAGATTCGCTCGAGTTGGCAACATGACTTTAGGAATTCTAAATCAAACTGTTGACCTAAGAATCAGAATAATAACTCAAAAATTAGTCGGAAATTGTAAATGGTTTTACGACATCGGTAAAGTTGGTGTTACCAGACATGGTAGATCTAATTTTTCCATCAATCATTTGCAATTTGAAGCCAGAGTTCTGCAAAACATCGATTCCAGAAAGTCACCAAAATTGGAAGAGTTGGAAATCGAAACTGGTCCAATTACTGTGAAAATGGATGGTGAAGGAAGTTTCGACTATCTTGTTGACATGGCTCATCAAATATTACCCAAAATGTTGAGGCATATGATAGTAGATGCTTTAGAGGAGGCAGTCAAAGAAAAAATACAAACTGATATATTGGATAAGATTAATGTGGAGCAAGTGTATGAGGAGAACTTGATAGATATTAAAGAGTATTTATCGGATAAATTGTAAGTAATTTATATCGGTTTTGTATTTTCTAAATTTAAACCATTGCGATTGTGTGTTTTTATTTAAGTATCTATCTTTGGAAAAGCATTTTTTTATGTTTGAACCATATAAATATAAGCTACCTACGTACTTTTCCTTTCAATTTTATATGTATTTACCCAAAGTGCATAAGTAATAAATTTTTAGTTCGTAAAATAATCGTAGAAGTTCATTGAACCAACTCTATTTATTTATCAATTGATATGAGAATCGTAATTTCATCAGCAAAGTTTATTTAGACCGTTATCAATAATTATCAAAGATACGATTTTTTTACCGCAACTAATGAATTTGAATTAGATTTCATATTTCATCTGGTTAAATATAATTTATTAAATTTTTTTAATATACCTACATATAATTTATTTCGTTTGAATAACTTCAGACATACGTTACTCTTGTTCAAAGTTCAAAATAACTCGTTCAGGGGCTCTGATGGTGTAAAGGAGTCAACTGGCCCCTGAGCCGAATTCCAAAAATTTTTAATCAATCACTCAAGGTAGAATAGAAGAAAATAATGAATGTGTTCCTCAATCCAACGGTTTTTATTACCAATCTAAATTTCACAATCTTTATAATACATTCGATAGGTAATAAATTAATATGGTGTACTCAAGTTGGAATGTATCTCATCTTTTCACATCCGACATGTGACATAAATAACCTCTTCACTTTCATTCTTCAACATAACACTGGGCTTACAATTCTCATGATGGATAGATTGAGCATGGAAATGCAAAAATTCATTATCTTCAATTTTTGCCTTTTTTGCACTATTATAAAAATGTTTGTGATAACATAAGTAGCGTATAATTTAAAAACAAGCCAAGAATAGTCAGGTATTCTAAAAACAGGAAAATGTGTAGATTTAGGTAGGTACGAGGTAGATCAATCATTTTAAAGGTACTAAGTCGATAGGAATCAAGGCATTCCATATTTACAAAGGTAGGAAATTCAATAGGTAACTGAAATCAATGAAAAATCTCATTTCCGTTATAGATAAACTGAAATGTCGAGTGAACCTTTGAATAACAATACTTTCACACTGGGAACGTTATTCAGAGAAAAAAATGAATATCACCTATAAGTAGTTAACTAAAAGGAATGAATATAAAAAATTTGTCGAGGGAGATGCTAAAAAATTATGTTCTTGCTCAGTGAAAATAACAGTTAGGCGTACATTTCTTCAATTTCTTTCTCGTATTTGACGAAGACGACACGTTTCATAACTTTCATGGTTGGTCCTGCAGTGAAAAAAATCTAAATTAAAAATCAATTGACGAAATGTGAAATAAAAAATGAGCAATGTTACGAACCCAACTCTCCGGTAGCTAGTGAGAAATCTTTGGGAAGAATGGTGAATTTTTGAATTCGTTGAGCTTGAGAAATGGCCGCATCATTTACACGTTTAATTCCTTCTTCGATAGCTTTGTACACCTATAGAAATAAGAAGTACTTGAGTAAATTGAGCAATAATTCTTTGATTTAAAAAATATTAAATCCAATGCTCACATCATCTGGCTTTTTCTCCACGATTTCTGAAACAGTTTTGTATTGACTGGCTCCAACAGACTTCAGCCATATTTTAGCTTCGGGCGATAATTCATCCTGCGGTATTCCGGTGTCCATGTTAATTACGCACTGTAAGATGGAGTTTATTTTAATTTTAGTATTTATTCGAAACTAAGAGTACTAATTTTTCAGTAAAATATAAATTACCTACTTTCAAAGTACACAATAAAGTAAGATATTTGCGACGATCTCCTACAACTACAGCTTGACTGATTATGGGTATTTCAGTTTTTAAAGCTAATTCGATTAAAGCTGGAGCTACATTTTCTCCACCAGCTGTAATTATCAGTTCCTACAGAACGAAGTGCATTGTGTTATTCTTCAATCACAGGGAGAAATTTCTCAATCGTGATTAAATTTACTTTTATTCTTCCGGTTATTTGAAGGAACGAATTTTTGGTAATTTTTCCAAGATCTCCAGAATGCAACCATCCATCTGAATCTAATGCTTCTTTAGTTTTTTCAGGATCATTGAGGTAGCCCATAAAGACGTTTCTTCCATACATGCAAATCTAAACGAGTCACAAAATCAGTAATATTGACAACTAAAAGGACATTTTAGGCTGTCTAACTATTAATTTAATACCTCTCCATTTCCATTTTCGTCTGGTTGATCAATTTTCGATCGAGTTCCGGGAAAAGTGCGACCAATTCCGTATAAATCAAAATCTGGAGCTTTACTGATAAAATGACCTCCGCTGGTTTCGGACATTCCGTAAGCCTGAAATCAATTATTTGTGAGTTTCAATTCATCGCTCGTAAAATGGTATAAAAGTCGGAAATATTGAAAAATTATACTCACTTCTGTAACCGGCATATCCAGACTGGTTAAATATTCTCTCACTTCGACGGGTATAGGTGCAGCTCCAGAGAGGTACGTTCGACACTGATCAAAGCCCAAAGCTTGTTTAACTTTTGAGTAGACTAATCGTTTGAAAAATTTATACGAGAATGATTCTCCTACATAACTATTAAAATCATGAACAGGAATTAAAATTACGCCAGATGTGTTCTTGAGTGAGTCGTATTAACCTACCCTTCGGAAATTGATTTGTAATGAGCGAGAGCCGCTGCTCTAGCGTGAGAGAATAGATACTGTTTCACTCTCGATGATTTCTTTTCAGCTGTTTCCAAGCCTTCTTTTATTTTTTCCCATACTCTAGGAACTCCAAATAAAATTGTTGGTTTCATAGCTTTCAAATTATCCACCATCGATCCCTTAAAAAATTACAGATTTTTGAATTAAATGCAAATAATATCAGGATGAGTGTATAGCATAATAGCTTAAAAATAAAGAGATCGGAGTGAAAGCTTTGAACCAAATTCGCCGGTTTCATCTTGAAGTAGAAAAGCGGATCATTAATTTATGACGTCTACAAAACTGTTTTTTATTCAAAATACAAACAAGTAGGTAGACGTCACTAAAACATGATCCGAGATAATTGGTTACCACAGCGACAGGTATGGACAAATATCTGTAGACGGCAGTTCTTTTTCAATTAGTTTGCGGACACGAATCTATAATTCCTACTTAAAACTACATATAAGTACTGGGGATGATAAATAATGCATTTTTGGTAAATAAAAATTTAGGCTATCAACACAATACTTCTAAAATAGATAAGCTATTCAAGATGGTGTAAGTACACTTCAGAAAAAAATTATAAATAAAAGTGTAAAGTAGACTAGATAATAACTAGGTGCAGGTAGTACCTAGACCTACATACAATGTAAAACAAAACAAAAATATTAGCATTGACATAAAATCTTCGATAAATAGGTACTAACTTAAACTTTTCAATAACCAAGGACGAGTAAACCAATGAAGGTAGTTAGACGTTAGACCAGTAATCAGTAAAAAAAAAAAAAAACACAAACCCTGAAGGACACTTCGATTTTACCTAATACATTATTTCTAACCTTTTAACTAATATAAAAATCAAAGCTATAACCGATAACTCGATACTCACTTTCAATACATTTTTATCTCCAAAATATACACAACCTCCAGTGACAAGTCCCATGAATAAATCAGCCGCCTGAAAAATTCACCAATAAACTTTGTGTCAATAAACCCTCAACACTGAACAGGTTTTAGCTAAAAACACAAAGGCTAACCTGAGCAGCAGCATGACTAAGTGGAAGATAAGATAAAATTCTCTCGTTACCGGGTTCCATTTCTAAATATTTAGCAGCCATTTTAGCATTAAATATCAAATTATCATGACTCAACATGACCGCTTTTGGTAAACTGGTGGTTCCTGACTAAAAACCGAAGTTTTAGAAACTGCATCGACTTTTCTAATGCAACATAATCGATCGAGGTTTACTTACTGTGTATAATAACGAGCAACATTCGTTCACAGCCAACGTTTCAATGATTTCGTTCAATTTTTCGTCAGATTCTTTGCTTCCAATATCCATCAATTCTTGCCACTACAAAAACAACTCTTGAGAAAATCTGGCAATATACATATGTATGTTTTGAAGAAAACGCCTTCATACTTACGCTTAATACTGACGAATCACTCGGTTTACCCGAATATTGAATAATAGCTTTAACATCTGGAGCTTGGTCTTTTATTTTAAGTATCTTCTGTAACTGCATATCGTTCTCAACGACTACAATATTAGCGTAACTCGTAGTTAAGCAATGTAAACAAGCTTCGGCTGAATTTGTAGTGTAAATTCCGGCAGCAAAACCGCTGTAAAAAATTCAGACATGAGATGGGTAAGCAAACAGAAAAACAGTTTGATGACAAAGAAATTTGGAACATTGACTCACCCGGCGTGAATGGCTGCTAAATCTGCGTAAAACCATTCTCTCGAGTTCATTCCCAATATACATACTGAATGGTACCGTTCTAGACCTAATTTAATAAAAGCTTTGGCTATGGTTCGCACATCATCACGGTATTGTCTGAAATGAAAAACGACTCAAAGATGATTACTTTTGGCCAAAAATTTTTGTCAACGAACTTTTGCTATCAACTCGAAAGTAAACAAAACATGTAAACCAATGAGATGTCTCGAGCAGAAGAAAATTCAAAAATGTATGAATCTCATTGGTCCAAGAGTTATTGTTTACAATGTTTACTCAAATGAGCTAAACTGATAAGAACAGCAACATGACGCGAGTTTTGGACTTTCTATAAATTTTTTTTTGTCGTAGACATTTTACTTACGTTAAAAAGTAATCTTTTACTCATTTTATAATCCGCAATAAATCAAATTTCGCGATATAAAGTATTGCTCAAACACGAACATGATCATAACGATAATTACTCATAATTTGTCGCTCAAACTCGCGGTACATTTTGTGCGAAATAGATACGCGTAATCGTGCGGTTAATTGGATACACCAACTCAACAAGACTGAAGAAAATGTGGTTATTTGAAAGGTCGACTTAGACAAAACTTGCGATCACTAATTGCCTCGAAAATCGTACGAAAGTGAGTTTCGTTGATAATTTTCTCACTGTCGCCGATAAGATGAAGATGATCAAAGTTCGTCACGTCAGATTCGCTGTACAAAGTCGGTAAGTACAAACTTGGCGATTTTTTCATTTGTTACTCTTAATTATTACGAGTAGAAAAATTATTCAATTAATTAAGGTGATTATCGTATTAACCTGAAATTTACGATATCCCATCCACCGCTATCTTCTCTACTCCCTAAAGCTGGTAAATCGCCCCATTGTTCAACAGCTTCGTTCATCAATGTTGGAACCGATATTGGTTGAATATCGATTTCGAAAGAATTTCTTATTTTCACGCATCCGTCAGCTGAGGAAGTGTGTATGTTATCTGTGGGTCTGATTTTATCTGGTCTTGAAATGAGTAATTTATGCAAGTTAGTTACCTAATAAGTAATAACAGAGGTAACAAAAAATACAAACAATGCAAAAAATTGATTTCGTCGTATCATTTCAGTGATGATATCTTTTGGTTATTCAATAAGACCTTTTTTATTTTTAACCTTCAAATTTATCATTTTCAATAATCACCGCACTCACACGTGGGCTGTTTCGATACCTATATCTGTGGAAATTTTAGGCCTTGGCTTAAAGCATTCATTCTAATTAAATTCAATAATATGATTGAATTGTAAAATCAATCAAAATTGAAATGGGTAGTAGTATAATTTGCTTTTTTTGTTTTCGTACAAAAATATATCCTAATCAATTGTATTATTAGGCCATTCATAGATATTTTGAATACCATCACACTTTATTACTTATTAGTATTAAGAAATGATACCTTCATTAATTGATAAATTAAATCATAACATGATCTGATACACTTACCTGAGCCACTTGGCCAATTGAATTCTATTTTTATTTCATTGCTGTAGAAAGATAACAAAAATATATTAATCAAGAAGCCCCAATTAAACGAATTTGTGTACTTTTATGATTTTTTATACGACCAATAAATTACTCAAAATTGGAAATTTTAATTGCATAGGCATTTATTTTTGCTTATCGAATTAAGTATGATTGGTTTTCCATCTGTATTTTAAAAATAAATCTTTGTTTGAATATTTTAGACGTAAAACACTTACTCGACGAAATCGTTCGAGTTGTTGACTTCCTTATTTCCTTCGTTGGCTTCTTTTAAATCCTGAAAAAATATTGATTAGATGGATTCCTATTTTCTTAAATCAAACTATATGCATTTTTTGTCTATTTATTGGAAAACATCATTGAACCAAAATTTTGATCATATTATGCTGAAGAAAACGATTAGATACTTTTTTTAAATTGTTCCTCATACCATAGCTAATTAATATTCGTCCAAAAATTAAAAAATCGATGTACTCCTTCTTTTTCATGGCTTTTTCTGAAAATCGAACTACCTGTTTATTTCAATATCTAAGCGATCTGATGATATACTTGTTAGTTGTTACTTTCTCACACGAAGGAAAAGGGAAATATCCTAATCAAAATTAAAACAATGTCTAAGCTCTAAGCACATTTCTCAGATGATTCATACCAATTATGAATCTCTCGATTTTACGAATGAATAGTTATTTATGAACAAAAAAATGAATACAATATTTTTGTACTTACGACATTTTTAAAATTTTCCACATTTCCATTTTGGACAATTTTTCCATTCTGGTGGATGCTGTCTCCATTTTGTACGATTGTTGTGTCGGTACTTTCCATTATAAATAGACCTATTAAAAATCGCACAAATATAAAGGGGCTAAAAATTATAAATTCCAACGTGAAAAATTCCCATTATTATAGAAATATAAACAATTGTATGGATTTTTTTTTAGTTTAAACAAGAATATTAAAAAAAATTTATTTAAAAAAAAAAATTTTTAGGTATTTCTTGGGACAACAGTAATTGAAATTAAATATGTAGGTACCTAAACAAAGGGTACTACCTTTTTATCTTTTTGATACAACTTCAGATGCACAAAACCGAAATTTTTTACTCCAAATTTTCGTATTTTTAATCAATTGAAAAAAAAATAATCGAATGTATAATTTTACTGTAATTAATTTTAAGGACGATGTTTAACACAGCCCGAACGATACAAGGTGGAAGTACTCGTATGAATCGGTTTGAGACATTCGTGCGTGATTTTATTGTAATCTACATATCGATTGTTTTAATCATTGGACTTTATCACGATGGATTGAAACAAATTTAGGAAAAGACGCTGTTATTTATTTTGCTTAAATGTAGTGGCCCATGTAATGAAAAGAAAACAACGTTTAAACACGTTTAGTTCATTTAATTGTTAATTTGTCTATTCTAAATTTAGTAAGTAGTAAGTACCTATAACCTACTACCTACCTTCCTATATAATTTCATGTGAGAATTAATTTTATTTCATGAAAAAATTGAAAATTTTATTACTTTTTGAAGTGCTGATATGTATGTAGTATGTACATTGTACATAAAAAATATTTACTAAATCAAATTAATTATTTCCAACTGTTTAATTTTTTTAAATCCTAAATTATGCAACCTTCTGATGAGCTAAGATTTTTTTCAAATTAAAGTCACAAAAAAATATGGAATGGTATTGAAGAAATCGTTAAATTGACCACATATCAGAGTCGTAAATTACTTTTACTTTGGTTTTTACGTAAACGTCGCGATATCGTATACGTTTTACAAGATAATAACACACCGGTATACACCTGGGTAGCTCCGTATACGATACTTGTCTGATATATAAACTTACGTAAGAACTTTCTTGAAAAAAATTCATCAATAAACTTTCCAAATTTTTAAAAAGCAAAAAAAAAAATCAAAAAATCAAAAACTAAACTAAAATTATTTGATATATTCTACTTATTTCATCGAGAATAAAAATTACAATAGGCAAAATTGTCCAGACTGAGTAGAAGATAATCTAGGTCTACACTAAGAAAAATTACTATTAAAAATAGAAAGTTCGGAACGGTCCAAAAAAATAAAATGGTGATTTCAACTTTACTATTTTTATAGTGATTTTAAAAAACCACTATTGAAAATAGTAATTTTAACAAATTTTTTGGACCGTTCCGAACTTTCTATTTTTAATAGTAATTTATACTTTTTCCTTTTTCTTAGTGTAGTTCAGGTATCTCTCTTAAATTTATAAGATTGAAAAATATTTCAACTCACCTCAACGGAAACGAAAGATTAAAAATTTACGTTTTCAATCGGTTAACATCCGAACACTAAAATACACCATACCTGTGAATTGTTCACTTTAAAACTGTTCCGAAAGCTTAGCCCGTCATTAAAAAACAAAGTTTTAAAAAAAAATTTCAAACCTTCGAGTGATAAAGTTCGATGCACGTAGTCACGTGCTGATATGCACATTTTTTTTTTTCGTTCAAATTTTACATACCTGAATGATTGTGTTGTTTGTTCGTAGGTATTTTATTAATTTGAAAATTGTGCAATTATGCTCCGTTATTTGAAGTTTTTGGGTATCTGGTGGTGTGCGACTGTGCGTACTTCTTGATCTGTTTATGTTTAGGTGGTCGAAACTTTTCACTCAATTCAGTTACCTATCTTTTAATTGAGTTACTAGGTAGCAGACCACCTACATTTTATCGACAGTTCCTGATACTATCAAAGTAAAGTTACCTGCTTTTCTGGTCTTACATCCCCCTCAAGCTTTTTCTTTTTTTTTTTTAATGAGAGAAAATTTATGTATTTTGATTTTTAAACTTTTGCCTTCTTTTTTTTTTTTGGTATAGATAATTTGTCAAAGTTGTTCATTTTCATGAAAAGTTGCCAAATTTTTATTTTCATTTTTAGCTGATATTGAATGCTTCTTGGAATCCCTGATTTCTCAAAAAATACAGAAATTAAAAAAATAAGCAAAATTTTCAAATTTATAATTCAGAATTGTTCCCTTTCTATTGGAACATAATTCTCAATTTTGCATTTTTTTTCCAACTGAATTTTAAGTGGTACCTACCTATTAGCCTTCCACTATTAAATACTGCTGCGGGAAAAATGAAAATTTGGGAATTATTTTCTCATAAAAATTAACAGCTTTTTTGGTTAGAAAAAAATACAAAAGCTTGAAGATTCATCAATTTTAAAGGTGGGGGGGGGGGTTCAAAAATCATATACGGGAAATGTCAAAAATTGGGAACATATTCTCATGGTAAAGAACAGAAAGAGCAAAATTTTAAAAATTTATCAATTTTTAATTTTTTTAAATTGTGGTGTAAGTTGAATGTTCTTTGATTCGAACCTCTGCTAGAAATTTAATTTTCCAACAACTTAAATTTTTTGGGTAGCAATATTAAAAAAAAAAAAAAAAAAAAAAAAATGGAAAAAAACAAAAAAAAAAAAAAATT